>JADRCD010235168.1:0-19353 GCA_019843815.1 Montemys delectorum
CTCGCAGTAGCATGTCTAGATTCCATTCTGGATTACCTGACTGAGCATTTTGTGCTGCTTACATCCTGCTAACCTCCCACCATTCTGAGTTCCAGAGCAAACAATCACCTGCCTGCAATGTGGCTTTGCACAATGTTCTCCAGTCCTATGGCGTTAGATTAAGTTCTATAACATTGTCCAAAAGTGCCTGCGTAAATGGCACATTTGGACCATACTGAGTCACTGCTTCCTTTAAATCCTTAATAATTTTGAAATCCAAGGTCTGATAATATCTGTACAATTCATCATTCTGATCCTACCATTCCACTACAGGAAATGCTAGCAGTCCCGAAGTGTCCTGTGCGCTTTCGCGAGCCTAACAGAATGCTCTCTCTAAAGACTATTGGCCTGCCTCCAGATAGCTGTCTTTCTTTCTGCCTGATAGCACCTTTAACTCACTCAACTCATTATTCAGTTTCTGTAGCTTGATTTCAAACTCCAATTTACTTAATTTCGAACCTGTCTGAGTCTTTTCTCTTATCAGGGAAGAAGCAGACGTTGCTTATGAACTCCGTCTCTCTCCACAAGACCTAGCGAATCTGCTTTTTGAGGAAGTATTTTGATCCTCCTTTGTTCCCGTATCTGAGCCTACTGAGGAAGTATTTTGACCCTCTCCAGTTTCCGTATCTGAGTCCTTAGAACTATCTGTGTCCATATCCTCTGAGCTAGTTAGACTCCATTTGCTTTCTGATGACTTCTTTTTTTCATTCTCCTCTATAATTTCCGTGACAAGAGCCCAGAGGCGGAGAGTGAATCCATCCACTTTATTATTTCTAAGCACTCTCCTGATTTTTTCCCAAGTCTTTTTATATATCTTAGTCAATCCTTGGAGCCAAGGACAATTAAGTTTCTATCTCTTTTGAGAGAATTCCTAATGCCTCTTTTTCTACCCTAACTCCCTTTGTCCTAAGTAGCTTGTCTGTATTCTGAATAGCTACTTTAGCAACCTTTGACCCCATATTCACTGTCAATCACTAGTACCAATTCAACCTAGCTCTGTACCCTTCTCACACAGTGACTCCTAAAAATATGACCAGCATTGGCGTCAATTACCTTCTGTGCAGAATGGTGTACGTCTGTTTCCTTTTCTTTCCTTTTTTAGGCAGAGCTCTGTGACAGTGTGTCCTCTATATTTCCTGTGCGTCAGAGCTTCAAAGCCAGGGCTCCATCTGGGTGGAGCCAGCCCACAGCTCCATGGGTCTGGGTTTGAAAAATATGAAAGATATAAAAATAAGTTTTTTATGACCCCTAGCAGACTGAGCAGAACTAAGAATGCAGGTCAGCCAGTTCAGAGCTCTGGTTCTAGGAACTTGGCTTAATTCAGAGCCTCAGGGCTCTGGTTCCTGAGACCAGCCCTTCCTGGCCAAACTACAAAGAGGGCCAATGAGGGCGGAACTAGGAATGAAGGTCAACTGGTTCATGAGGCTCTCCACCCTGCCAACGGGTAAAAGAAGATTACATTCCTACAATGAATATGTTCCCCTCCCTAACTGAATGAATACCTTGGGTTGGAATTCCCCCTCACTCCCCCTAGTTTGTGGTTTTTCCCTTTAAATACCCCTTGTTCCTTGTGCTCGGAGTCGAACTCCACTGGCCTGTTAGGCTAAGTGTTCGACCCCAGATCTGGCCTGAATAAACCTCATGTGATTGCAGTAAGATCGGTCTCTCATGAGTTATTGGGTGGTCGTGTCATCCCGAGACTTGAGTGAGGGTCTCCCCTACTCTGGGGGTCTTTCAGGTTCTCCTCAGCCGGAGGTTTGAGATGGACCTGAAAAATAAGCGGGGTCGAAAACAAAGAGAGCTGGATGCCAAGTAGATTTATCAAGGCATCTATTTACTTGAGAATATTTTGAACATTTATAGTACAGCTAAGAAGTGAAACCGAAATCTCCAGGTACAAGACATATGCATAACATAAACATGGTAGCAGACATGAGACGCCAACATCTCTGGAAACTCAAAGTTCTCAGGCAGGCAGGCATGTTTGCAAGTCAGCAAGTTCTTAGGCAGGTAGGCATGTTTGTGACTCAGTGTGACTCCTCTTTCAGTTTGTAGCAGGCTACTGTTTAGCCCCACAGGTGGCAGCCTCTAAGTGCAGGCAGAGCTGAGGAGGAGGGGAGGGAGTCAATAATTACCTTTCAAGGGGGATAACATATAGAGAGAATTAAAGTATCTCCAATATTACATGGGACATCCCTTAGCAAAGACTTATTTGATGCTTAGCTGAATGTGTTTGTGCCTTGCCTGTCAACCTCTATGTGCCATGTTCAAAAAACTCTTCTGGCCCTCACTACTTACTTAATATGTCCTTAATATTGCCTTAATATGCATATATTCATATATGTAGTACAACATTTTCTTTATCCATTCACCTGTTGATGGATACTTAGGTTAATCTCATATCTTGGCTACTAGGAATGATGCTACAGTGCACAAGGGACTGTGTGGTAGTCAACCTTGCTCTTCTGACTTTCTCTTTTTCTAACTTTCAGACATAGCCAGAGATGCTGCTGTAATTTGAGTGTGAAATGTTACCATGTATGTATACATGTTTGAACATTTGATCCCCAGTTGGTATGAAAAGCCAACTTTCCCCAGCAGAACTGTCAAATCTTAGCCTAAGGATTTTACCTCCATAGTAGCTAGGCTAAGATTTGACAGTTCTGCTGTGCAAACGAATGAATTGTAGGACAATTTTTGGATACTGACTTCCTGCTATGCTCAAAGCTATTTGACTTGAGTGAGTGACTTCATTCTCAAGTCCACAGGAAACAGGTTGAATTCATTTGAGAAATAGTGTGCCTATTAAGATGTTCTATCCATGAAGTCATTCACCAACTCTTTCAATGAACAATGGTTCTGCTTGGAGGGTGGCACAGACATTAGGTGAGAGTAAGAGTCTGTTTCATTGGCTGTGGTGATTTTGGAAAGCATTCATCTCAGAAAAAAAGTAACTTATAAAGTCCTCTACTTCAAACCTGATACAATAGTTATAAATATGAAAAAAAAGCATTCAGTCTCTATGTTGTTCTCTTACGAGCCACCTCCTAAATTAATTGTCTACATTTATTTTGGCTGTATAAATACTTTTGAAATATGTAAA
Source organism: Montemys delectorum (assembly GCA_019843815.1). Lineage (NCBI taxonomy): Eukaryota > Metazoa > Chordata > Mammalia > Rodentia > Muridae > Montemys > Montemys delectorum. The sequence goes on from JADRCD010235168.1 coordinate 3,143, forward strand.
CTGTTCTGAAAACCATAGTATAGTGTAAAAACATCAAATAAACAATCCTACTAATAGAGAGGCTGAGATAGGAGAAGTATGATTTCACGACCATTATGTGGTACACAGCAAGACACTGTCACATATAAACAAGCAGAAAATGTATATGGATTGTGCAATATTGGACTTATTTCTCCAATTACCAAATTAGAGAGACCACTGGATGATAGCCAACAAATTTCTTTCTTTCTTAATTTTTTTTACTCAGTCTTTTTATAAAATTCTATTTACTTAAAATATGATTTTTTAGTGTTTTTATTAGATATTTTCTTTATTTACATGTTATATGATTTCTCATTTCCCAGTTTCCCCTCCAAAAAAAAAAACCCAAAAAACAACAAGAAACAAGAACAAACCCCTGTTGCCTCCCCCCCCCTGCTTTCCACTCCCCCCCTTTCCCACTTATTGGCCCTGGCATTCCCCTACACTGGGGCACAGAACCTTCACAGGGCCAAGGGCCTCTCCTCCCATTGATGATCAACTTTGTAATCCTCTACCATACACATACTGTCAGAAAAATCAGTCCTACCTTGTATAGTCCTTGGTTGGTGGTTGTTTCCCTGGGAGCTCTGAGGGTAAAAGTTAGTTCATATTGTTGTTTGTCCTATGGGGCTGCAAACCCTTCAGCTCCTTTGATCCTTTCTCTGACTTCTTCATTGAGCACCGTGTACTCAGTTCAATAGATGGCTGTGAGCCTCTACATCTGTATTAGTCAGGTACTGTCAAAGCCTCTCAGGTGACAGCTATATCAGGCTGGCTTGTCCTTCCTTCAGTCTCTGCTCTACAGTTAGTCTCTGCAACTCCTTCCGTGGGTATTTTGTTCCCCCTTTTAAGAAGGAATTAAATGTCCACATTTTGGTCTTCCTTCTTCTTGAGTTTCTTGTGGTTTGTGAGTTGTTCTTCCTGTATTCTGAACTTCTGGGCTAATGACCACTTATCAGAGAGTGCATACCATGTGTGTTCTTTTGTGATTGGGTTACCTCACTCAGGATGATATTCTCCAGATCCATCCATTTCCCTAAGAACTTCTTAAATTCATTGTTTTTAATAGCTGAGTAGTACTCCATTGTGTAGTCGTACCGCATTTTCTGTATCTATTCCTCTGTAGAGGGACATCTGGGTTATTTCCAGTTTCTGGCTATTATAAATAAGGATGCTATGAACATGGTGGAGCATGTGTCCTTACTACATGTTGGAGCATCTTCTGGGTATATGCCCAGGAGTGGTATAGCTGGGTCCTCTGGTAGAACTATGTCCAATTTCCGGAGGAACTGCCAAACTGATTTCCAGAGTGGTTGTACCAGCTTGCCATCCCACCAGCAATGAAGTAGTGCTCCTCTTTCTCCACAACCTATCCAGCATCTGCTGTCACCTGAGCTTTTTACCAATCTGACTGGTGAGCCAACAGATTTCTAATTCTTCATATTTTTGGATTTCAATCGATTAGGATATGTTGGTAGTATTAGTTTTCATATTATGATATTAAGAAAAAGTAATTGTTACTCCCTGTTACTTTTGTTATTAGAGGTGGAATTATGTTTGTGTGGATTTGTTGAAAGATTACCTTCTTGATTCTTCTAGGGTGTAGTTTTGCTCCTTATGTTGATGTTTTCCATCTATTATCCTTTGTAGTGCTGGATTTGTGGAAAGATAGTGTGTAAATTTTGTTTTGTCATGGAATATCTTGTTTTCTCTATCTATGGTAATTGAGAGTTTTGCTGGATATAGTAGCCTGGGCTGGCATTTGTGTTCTTGTAGGGTCTGTATGACATCTGCCCAGGATCTTCTAGCTTTCATAGTCTCTGATGAGAAGTCTGGTGTAATTCTGATAGGCCTGCCTTTATATGTTACTTGGCCGCATTTTCTGTATCTATTCCTCTGTAGAGGGACATCTGGGTTATTTCCAGTTTCTGGCTATTATAAATAAGGATGCTATGAACATGGTTTTTTAAATTCTTACTGTTTTTAAAATTCTTTCTTTGTTTAGTGCATTTGGTGTTTTTATTATTATGTGTTGGGAGGAATTTCTTTTCTGGTCCAGTCTATTTGGAGTTCTATAGGCTTCTTGTATGATTGTGGGCATATATTTCTTTAGGTTAGGGAAGTTTTCTTTTATAATTTGTTGAAGATGTTTACTGGCCCTTTAAGTTGGGAATCTTCATTTTCTTCTATACCTATTATCGTTAGGTTTGTTCTTCTCATTGCATCCTGGATTTCCTGGATGTTTTGGGTTAGGAGCTTTTTGCTTCTTGAATTTTCTTTGACTGTTGTGTCAATGTGTTCTATGGTATCTTCTGCCCCTGAGATTCTTTCTTCTATCTCTTGTATTCTGCTGGTGATGCTTGCATCTATGACTCCTGATCTTTCTTAGGTTTTCTAACTCCAGAGTTATCTCCCTTTGTGATTTCTTTATTGTTTATAGTTCCACTTTTAGATCCTGGATGGTTTTGTTCATTTCCTTCGCATGTTTGATTGTGTTTTCCTGTAGTTCTTTAAGGGATTTTTGTGTTTTCTTTTTATTTTGTGTGTGTTTTTTTAAACTTTTATTACATTATGATGAGAAAAGTTACATGATTTCAATTTATCTGAATTTGTTAACATTTAAAAACATATTTTAAGTAAATAGAATTTAATCACATTCTTGTTTCCCTTTTGTGCCCCCACTCCTCCCAGAGACCCCCCTTTAATACCTACAATACCTTTTTTGTCATATTCCTTAAAATTTATAAAATACTATAACAGTACAAATTATAAAAATTGTTTGATATAAAACAACAATCAATTTAACAGTCTTATGTAGATGCTCGTCTACAGCAATAGTGAAAATACATTGTTCTCAATATAAATTTTAAATAACTCTAAACATATTAACTGTATACTTCAAAATATAGATGACTAGCACTATTTTCTTAAATGAACATAAATATATAAAGTCTTTTTGTTTGTTTTGTATTTAGTAGAGTTTTAAATCTTGGCTCTTACTGTGGTACAAGCCCAAAATAAGAACAATTTGTAGACATTGGATTCCATTGTAATAAGGCTGTACTTCAATGACTCTTACATCACCAAAGGATTTTACCTCCATCATAGCTAAGCTGAGACTTGATAGTTCTGCTGCACCAAGAAATGAATTGTAGGCTTGATTTTTGGATACAGACTTCCTGCCATGGTCAAAGCTATTTGACTTGAGTGAGTGACTTTATTCTCAGCCCACAGAGAACAAGTTACATTCATTTCAGAAATGGTGTATGTATTAAGATGGTCTGTCCATAAAGTCATTCACCAACTGTTTCAATGAACAATGGTTCTGCTTGGAGGGTGGCACAGACATTAGGTGATTGTAAGAATTTGGTTCATTAGCTGTGATAATTTGGAAAAACATTCATCTCAGAGAAAGAGTAACTTATAAAGTCCTCTTATTCAAACTTGATACAAGTGTTACAAACGTCAAGAAAGCATTCAGTTTCACTGTTGTTCTCTTATAAGCCACCTCCCTAGTTAATTGTCTATGTTTCTTATGAGTATATAAATACTTTTGAAATATATAAGCTGTTCTGAAAACTATAGTATAGTGTAAAGACATGAAATAAGCAATACTACTAATAAAGAAGATGAGATAGAAGCAATATTTCAAGACTCTTGTGTTGTACACAGCAAGACACTGTCACAAACAAATAAGCTGAGAGTGTATATAGATTGTAAAATCTTGGACCTATTTCTCCAATTACCAAATTAGAGAGACCATTGGATGACAATCAACAAATTTCTAATTCCTCATATTATTGGATTTCAATTGATTAGGATATGTTGGTAATATTAGTTTTCACATTAATATATTAAGAAAAAGTAATTGTCACTTTCTGTTGTTTTTGTTGTAAGAGGTAGAATTATGTTTGTGTGGATTTGTTGAAAGATTACCTTCTTGCTTCTTCTAGGGTGTAGTTTTGCTCCTTATGTTGATGTTTTCCATCTATTATCCTTTGTAGAGCTGGATTTGTGGAAAGATAGTGTGTAAATTTTGTTTTGTCATGGAATATCTTGTTTTCTCTATCTATGGTAATTGAGAGTTTTGCTGGATATAGTAGCCTGGGCTGGCATTTGTGTTCTTGTAGGGTCTGTATGACATCTGCCCAGGATCTTCTAGCTTTCATAGTCTCTGGTGAGAAGTCTGGTATAATTCTGATAGGCCTGCCTTTATATGTTACTTGACCTTTTTCCCTTACTGCTTTTAAAATTCTTTCTTTGTTTAGCACATTTGGTGTTTTTATTATTATGTGTCGGGAGGAATTTCTTTTCTGGTCCAGTCTTTTTGGGGTTCTGTAGGCTTCTTGTATGTTCATGGGCATCTCTTTCTTTAGGTTAGGGAAGTTTTCTTCTATAATTTTGTTGAGGGTATTTACTGGCCCTTTAAGTTGGGAATCTTCATTCTCTTCTATAACTATCATCCTTAGATTTGGTCTTCTTATTGTGTCCTGGATTTCCTGGATGTTTTGGATTAGGAGCTTTTTGCTTCTTGCATTTTCTTTGACTGTTGTGTCAATATTTTCTATGGTGTCTTCTGCCCCCGAGATTCTCTCTTCTATCTCTTGTATTCTGTTGGTGATGTTTGCATCTATGACACCTGATTTCTTTCCTATGTTTTGTATGGCCAGGGTTGTCTCTCTTTTTGTTTTCTTTATTGTTTCTATTTCCATTTTTAGATTCTGGATCGTTTTGCTCATTTCCTTCACCTGTTTGATTGTGTTTTTCTGTAGTTCTTTAAGGGATTTTTGTGTTTCCACTTGAAGGGCTTCTAACTGTTTACCTGTGTTCTCTTGTGTTTCTTTGTGGGTGCTATTTATGTCTTTCTTAAAGTCCTGTATCATCACCATGAGAAGTGATTTTATATCTGAATCTTGCTTTTCCGGTGTAATGGAGTGTCCAGGACTTGCTATGGTGGGAGAATTGGGTTCTGATGATGCCAAGTGACTTTGGTTTGTGTTGTTTATTTTCTTATGCTTGCCCCCCCCATCCCCTGCTTTTGGATATCTCTAGTGCTACCTGCCCTTGCTAAATCAACTGGAGCCTGTCTTTCCTGTGATCCTGGTTGTGTCAGAACTCCTCAGAGTCAAGCTGTGACTGTGATCCTGTGATTCTGGGATCCTGTGATCCTGGACTTGTTAGATCCCGCTGGTCCCACTTACTCCCAGTGTTGGACAGATGTTGGTTCCTCCTCACCTCTGATCATGGGCTTGTTAGATCACTTGGGAGTGGAGCTTCCTCTGGGTGTTGTGGGACTGGATGCAGAGCTTGTGCCCAAGGTCTGCTCTGGACATCAGCCCAGACAGGCTGGAAGGACTTGTGTTTCCTCTTTAAGGGTTTCTAGCTCTTTATCTGTGTTCTCCTGTATTTCTTTGAGCTAGTTATTTATGTCCTTAAAGTCCTGTATCATCATCATTAGAAGTGATTTTTAGATCTGAATCTTGCTTTTCCTGTGTGATGGTGTGTCCAGGACTTGCTATGGTGGGAGAATTGGGTTCTGAAAATGCCAAGTAACCTTGGTTTCTGTTACTTATGTTCTTATGCTTCCCCCCCCACCATTTGGTTGTCTCTAGTGCTACTTACTCTGGCTATATCTGACTGTGGCCCGGCCTTCCTGTGATCCTGCTTGTGTCAGATCCTCAGAGTCAAGCTGTCTCTGTCTGTGATTCTGTGATCCTGTGATCCTGGGCCCATTAGAGCTCCTGGGAGTAGAGCTTCCTCTGGTTGTTGTGGGACTAACTGAGTAGTTTGCTCCCAAGGTCTGCTCAGAGTACTGGCCCAGACAGACCAGAAAGACAACTTATTTCTTATACATTTCAGAGTGAAGAAAGAAAAGCCAGAGTTCAAGATTTTCACAGATTTTATTGAAGATTTTGGCTCATATCGTACAAGTAATAATGTATAAAATTCTCATGATGACAGCATCAACCCCTCAGTGAGATTGAGTTAAATTATTTTACCAGTTACATCTTTCAAAATGTTAATATAAAAGACACAGAAATAATGACCAAGGCCAGCCCTCAATTGATGCAAGGATTCTATTGAGTGAGACTTAGAAGCCAAGAACTAATTGTGATCAGTTACAATGTTGGTTTTGGTTAAGGAGGTAAGATTTTGGCTAACATTTAGGATGTTAGCAACAAGTGGACACTTAGATATCTACCAAACTGAATCAGTCAAAGTGTCTGTTATAAATCAACACAAAGAACCACTCTGTCTACATGATGATAAAGTGTGATTAACCGCAAAAGAAAACTGAACACAGTTCCAAACGATCTCTAGCACACCATCTCTGGTGCAAAGAGCTAGTGTGTTGTTTCCCAGGAGGCTACCCGGGTGGCATCATTGCCTTGGTAGATTTCATGGTTTGGCCTGTGCTTCAGCCTCACAGGCTAGGAAAGTAGATTTTGGCAGAACATGGAGAGCAGATCGGTCTCTGATGAGCCGGCTTGTTAAGTAAGCTCATGTGGCTCAAGAGCCCTTTTCCCCATGGCTGCTTCTTTTCCAGGACCATGACTTTCTCTAAATTCTGGAATGTTCCATGCTTTTGAATTCCTATGCATATATTGGCAAGCTTACTGTTTGCTTTTCCAGTAATGCTCTCTGCTGTCACCCCTGCATCCATTTTAAGCCGTATTTGCCTCCTAAGCTTTGATAACCTCCATTTGCTCTCTTGCTCTCCAGGTTTCATGTTTGTTCCTCCCTCAGGGATGTTTTTGTTGAATCTTTATTGTCTTTTGATCCAGGCCTCCATTTCTTATTAGATCCTTCATTCTATGACTCCTCTCACATATGGCTTTACTCTTCTTATATTTATTTACTCTATGTCTATTTTAAGATAATGCCACGCAGAACTTTCGTGACAGCAGTATTTGAGGCAAAAACTTCAAGGAAAGTCAGTCCCCTGCCCCCACATTGTCTCCTGGCACCCCCTAACTCAGAGGTAGCCCAGATATGTCCTCATACTTGTGTGCTAGGTGCCCACCAAGATAGGGTTTATTCATGGCTAGACAAAATTGCACATTGGTCTCTCTGACCTTGCCAATGTTCCAACATCTTAGCCAAACTCTGGCTCGGATTGTTACCCACCCAGACTAATTGCCTCTGGCATTGTTAGGGAAGTAAGGAAGGGAATCCGGCATTGAATTTACAGAATGAGAGACTTATCCCAGGACAAGGTCAAGTAGAATCCTGATTCTCAGTCAAGTACTGCAGCTGAATCACTCCTGGGAATGAGCAAGAGACTACTCTTGCTAGCCCAGAAGATTAGCATAGTGGGTATTTTACCTAGGATAGGCTGGACCTTGAGCCAAGTGTGTGTGTGAGACAGCAGTCTGCATTGAGCATTCGGACTCGCTCACACTCTGACTAGAACTAGAACTTAGGTGGACTAGGACTTAGATTCATGCAGTCCGAAGCCCCCGCTCCACCCCCCCACCCAAGAGCTCTGGGCTGGGAGGGGGTGTATAGCACAAGTTGAGATTCAAGAGATTGAGCAGTCGAGATTTGAGCATTCAGAATTCTAGATTCAGCATTCTAGATTCAGCATTCGAGATTCGAGCCTCTACGCTCCTGGCTGGGGCACCCACAGCCCTCCGGGACTCCGACTGGGCCCATGCTGCCTGAGCATGCTCAGAACCCCCGGGGAGCTGCACCAGTCCAGAGGAGATGGCTGCTGTTTTTAGACCCAGTGTATTTTAGATGGCCTCAGATGAACCTCCACTTCTGAGCTGCCAGATTTTTCATTTCTCTTTTACAATGATTGTAAAAGTCTCATGCCATTTTTAAGAAATACATTCAGATCCTACACTACTTGTGTTGAGTCTGTTTGTCCCCAGCAGAATCCCATGCACACTTGGTCAGAACCCATCTTTCTGTGAGACTGGGGTCCCTGCAAGAAACCCCAGTCTGTGGTAAGATAACTCTGTGAGGACAGACACAACAGTGCATAATGGCTCCTAATCTAATTAAAGAACAACGACTCTTGCACATTAGTGCCTATTGCTACTTTATTCAAATAGCTAAGAAATAGAACCAACTGAGAGATCCATCAACAGATGAATGGATACAGAAAATGGAATGTATATTTGTAACAGGATTTTATTTAGCTAAAAAAATGAAGTAAATTCATTTGTAGGAAAATGGATGGTAATGATGATCATTATGTTAAATGAAATAAGCCCAACTTAGACATTCGCATAGGCGTACGTGTGTAAGTGTGTGTGTGTGTGTGTGTGTGTGTGTGTGAGTGTGTGTGAGAGCATGAATGTGTATGAGTGTGAGTGTGTCTGTAAGCATGAGTGTGTGTGTGAGTATGTGAGTGAATGTGCTTGAGTGTGTGAGTCAGTGTGTATGAGATTGTGTGTGTGAGTATGTATGTATGTATGTATGTATGTATGTATGTCATGAAAGTAGAAAATTGTCTATGAGAGGAGAGGAATAGATTATAAGTGGAGGCAAGGAGGAAGAGGGACAATAGAATACATATGACATGAGAGGACAAGGAAGGACTGTCTGGGGGAAAAAGACCAGAAAGATGGGGAAAGGAGGATGAGGGTTAGTAAGGGAAGGAGAACAAACAACAAAGTACAAATATATTTTTGTACATATGTTCATATATGTGTTATTTACATATGTCATAATAAAACCCAGTACCTTATATGCTAACTTAAAAAGAACCCAATAAATAATAAAAAGCTAATGGTGAGAGCTATACTTTCAATCCTGTGGATATTCTCACTTGATTGATCCTAGCCATCAATACATCAGTACTTCCCTTTTGATATTTGTCAAGAGAGATTAACATTGTGCTTCTTGTTCAGTGTGCTATCCTGCCCACATCCTAGACTTTCTTATAGTTATATGCACATAAGAAACATCTATGAAATTATTTTTGAGTTTTGTAAGATAAATTGGTAATTCCAGCCACAAAGACTGCATCGAGCATCAGGTAAAGGCATGTGCAGATGCCAAGCCCCAAGTCTAGCTCATGTAGCTATCCAATAAAAGCAAGTTCTCTCTTCTCCTCTGTCCATATCCACTTCAGACAGTGATGTATCTTCCTGGATAACAGAGTGATCTTCCTTCTTCCTCGAATGTTTTGAACACTGTATATGTATACACACACACACACACACACACACACACACACACACATTAATTAATCATCTCTATGCCTTTCACTTGTAAGTGCAGTAAGGTTGAAATGATCTGTCTATAACTCAGCTTTATGCAGCTCCTCACTCTTTCCATTTGCAGACATTGCTTGTTGAGGTCTTGGTCCTCAGTCTTTTTGAGTTATTTTATTTGTGGTTCTCATCTATACCACTTAGCTCTCTGCAATCCCAAAGGCAAAGAAGATGAATCTTTGACTGCTTTTCTTCTCTTCTGTAAACTAAAGATGCACATGTTTTACAGTGTTTGAACATAGTATGCTTCAAACTTTTTCTTCGATGGTTTTGTAGAGAACATTATCAATTCATCTGGTGCATTTACTTATATATTTGTATATGCATATATTTATCTATTTATTTAGATAGAGTCTCAAGTAGTTCAAGCTGGCCTCAAATTTGCAATGTAACAGAGAATCTTTCTGTTTAATTCCCAAATGCTGGAATTAATATATGACTATATTAGGTAGCATGTGTTGAACTGCCTAGACCTGAGTTCAGGGTCCTCTTAAAGGGAAATTCTGGATCAAACCTATTCTTATATTTTACTAATGAGAAAAGTAAGTGCGTTATAGCACAAAGTTTCATTTTTTTTTGAAATTTTTATAAAATAGCACCAAGATTTAACTGGGCAACATCCAATTAAATGTAAAACCACCACGATACACACAAACACACACACACACAGAGACACACACACACACACACAGGACTGGGAATTAAGTGATAGGATACAAAAGATAATGAATTAATGAATACTTATGGAGCAAGCCACATGTGTTGAGTGAGAGAGTCAAGTTCTCAGATCCTCTGGCTCTACCTCAGTTCACATGATAGCGTGGGAGGGAGGGTGGTGACTGGGAGTCATTACCTCTGCAGTTGTTGTATTACCTAGAGTTTTAGTGTATGTGAAGAAGATAGTTTCTCAGACTCTTGCATTATGGTCTGGCCTCTCAGGATCCTATAAGTCCAGTGTGTCAGGAATATGATTACATGTTAATGAGGATAAGTAAATGGTCCTACAGATAATGTGTGAGTGATAATACCTTATACTTAGTAAAAAATTAAAAAAAAAATCCCCAACAGCCCATCATTTATTGTTTCCTACCACTTTGTATGGTTTTATTAGAGCCAAATATCAAAGTTTCTTAAACACCAATGCCAAAATGTATAACATTCTTCTTTGACATTTTCGAAATCTAACCCTACCATGTGATGTTCCCAACCTTTGAGGGCATCATGGCCTTCAGACCACTATTTTTCTCTGGAAAAACTCAAAGACACATACCCTTAAAGGAGTGAAATAAGAATTTCCTAAGCACTTTTCAAATCAAAGTGCTCTTGTGTGTGCCTTATTTGATGTGGCAAGTCTTTAAATGCATCTTACACTCAAGAACGATTTTTATACTTTTTGGTGAAGTTTTCTTTGCAGTCTTATGTGCTCACTGCATGCACATAAGTCCCTGTAGCAAACTCCTTATGGACAGAGACTCAATGCTAAATATCTGGTCTATTTTAGACAGGTACTCTTCTCATTCACACATTATCTGTAGGAACACTGAGTTATTCCCACTAAAATTTAATTACAGGTATGTTGGAGCCTGTGAGTCACACTTGCCCACGAAGGTTGACCTTTGCTCTTGGGAAAGCAACCTGTGAGGGATTTTATTTTTAATTATTTCAAGTGTGGCTTTTGTTTTTTCTATTCTCTTTTTTTCTTTTTTAGAAATAGAGTCTCACTTTATAGTTCAGCCTGATTTAGAACTTGATACTTAGAGCAGACTGGCTTTGAGTTTATGGCAATCCTTCTGCCTCAGCTTTTGAAGTGTTGGAATTATAGCTAGGAGGTGGATCTCTGGGCTGAGACAGATGCTACAACCTTGGAATGTCTTGATTGCTAAGAATATCTTTCAGAGACTTGCTGTCTTGGCTAGTAAATCACTTTGGATAAAAGGAAGATGGTAAATTAAACCTTGTGGAGTTTAAGAAGCTTGGCTCTGGGATATGAATGCAAAGAGAATAAAGAGGCAAAGGAAGAAAAAACATTTACAAGGTGTAATGGCTAATGTCAACTTGAAAAATCTTGGAAGAGAGAAATTCACTTGTAGAATTACCTCCATCAGATTGGCCTGTGTCTGCCCGTATATTTTCTCATTGCTAATTGGTGTAGGGAGGGCAACCTACTGTGGGTATACCACAGGTGAGCTAACATTCTCTCATGATTTCTACTTCAAGTTCCTGTCCTGTGTTCCTGCCCAGGCTTCTCTCCACGACAGGCTGTATATAACCTGTAAGAAGAAATGAATGCTTTCCCCCTAAGTTGATATTGGTCATGACATTTAACATAGCAAGATAAAATAAACTAGAACACAAGGCAAATATAAAACACATATAAAACAATCTAGAACATATAAGGAGCTTTAAAATGTGACTAAAAAGTCTGTTAGGAAGGAGGGAAAGACTGAGCAAACAATTTGTAAATGTTGTAAATGTAAAAAAGGATATGTAAAGATCACAAATAAACAAGCATATGAGAAGATGTCCATCGTGACCATTAGCAAAATGGCAGGTGAAACCACAGCAGGATTCTACTCCATACATACCGGGATACCCAAGTGCAGTGACAACACCAAGTGTAGGCAAAGATTCAGAGACTCTCCAACATCCTCTGTAACTTGTGGTGCTGTAAAATGGTACGGGAGCTCTGAAGATATTTGTTATAGCAGTTTCTTATAACTGCTATCAAACACTGCAATTACCATAGAACCCAGCAACTGCACTTTTGGACATTTGCTACAAAGAAATGAGAGCACATGTTTCGAAATAAGCACCTGTGGATGGCTGTTCATGGAAGCTTTGTTTGTAGTAGCCTAGGTAGGAATCAGGCATTTTTCCTCAGGTGAGTGGTGTATGCATTGGCAGCTGTACCATGGAAGGCTACTCAGCAGAATGAGATGGGAGACTGGATCTCCAAGGCATCCTGCTGAGGGAAAAGAGCCAGTTGCAAAGGGTTGCATGTTGCACAATTCAGTTATATAAGATTTTAGAAATGATGAAAGTTTAGAAGTAAAAATGAGCTGGTGGTTGTCAGTGGCTGGAGTGTGAGAAGGGATGTGGTAAGAGAGTCTGAAGTTACAAAGCAACTTGATTGACACTTGTGGTGGGGAGGCTTTTTAGTGTCCTCACTGTGGGAGTATATACACATGCCCAGAAAACAAAATCATAGAGTAGTACATACACACAAACACACCACACACACACACACACACACACACACACACACACACACAATTTAAACAGGACTGACCTTGACCTTTGGCTTGTTGATATCAGCATCATGGCTATGACATCATACTGTTTTTCATTGTAGAAGGAAACTCTCTGTATTGTAGTTTTTTTAATAATTGCATGTGTGTTATAGATGTATTAATATACATTTCAATGAAAATGTTCATCTTTACTCACATTGACGTGAGCTTCCAAAAATTTTAATGTATTTTGTTTCTTTATGTATTTATACTTATTCTTAGATAATCTATTCAATTCTACTCTGTCCATTGATCTTCTCTTTAGATTCTCTTAAAATTATACACGTGCATGCATATATTTATATATGTATATTAGTTTATTAAAATTACACACACATACACATATATTCATATATGCATATACATACATGTTTATAATTTTAAGAGAATTTATGTATACATATGCATATATGTGTGTATGCATAAATAACATATATATTTATTTATATATATAGTGATGGTTTGTATATGCTTGGGCCAGGGAGTGACACTATTAGGGGGTGTGGCCTTGTTGGAGTAGGTATGCCATTGTGGGTGTGGCCTTTAAGACCCTCATCCTAGCTGCCTGGAAGTCAGTATTCTGCTAGCACCCTTCAGACGAAAATGTGTAACTCTCAGCTGCTCCTGTACCATGCTTGCCTGGATGCTGCTATGTTCCCACCTTGATGATAATGGACTGAACCTCTGAACCTGTAAGCCAGCCCCAATTAAATGTTGTTCTTAGAAGAGTTGCCTTGGTCATGGTGTCTGTTCACAGTAGTAAAACCTTAACTAAGATAGAAGTTGGTACCAGGGACTGGGATATTGCTGTGATAGGCCTGACCATGCTTTTGTTTCGAAGAATGTGGATTTTGGGACTTTGGATTTGGAAAGCAGTGGAATGCTTTAAGTGGGGCTTAATGGGCAATCCTAGTAAGAATATGAAAGACTTTGTTGCTGAGATTGATTTAAACTATGCAGACCTGGCCCAAGAGGATTTAGTGGAGAAGAATTTCAGCATGGGTATTTTGGTGAAGAATGTGGCTGCTTTTTGCCTTGTCTGAAGAGTCTACCTGAAGCTAAAGAAAAGAGATTTATATTAATTGCCTTGACAAAGGAAATCTCAAAAAATCCCAGCAGAAACTTTGTTCTCTGGTTAAGTCTTATGAAGAGCATTTTGAATAAGCATAATGTACTGGCTGGTTTTGTGTGTCAACTTGACACAGGCTGGAGTTATCACAGAGAAGGGAGCTTCAGTTGGGGAAGTGCCTCCATGAGATACAGCTGTGGGGCATTTTCTCAATTAGTGATCAAGGGGTGGAGGGTCCCTTGTGGGTGGTGCCATCCCTGGGCTGGTAGTCTTGGATTCTATAAGAGAGATGCCTAAGCAAGCCAGGGGAAGCAAGCCAGTAAGAAACATCCCTCCATGGCCTCTGCAACAGCTCCTGCTGCCTGACCTGCTTGAGTTCCAGTCCTGATTTCCTTTGGTGATGAACAGCAATGTGGAAGTGTAAGCTGAATAAACCCTTTCCTCCCCAACTTGCTTCTTGCTCATGATGTTTGTGTAGGAATAGAAACCCTGACTAAGATACATAGCAAGGTTAGAAAGGAAAAATATAAAATGTATGGTTTCCAGTATTAAGGGGGCACCAGGAAGTGAAATGGAGCTGAATTCTGTGTTTAATGATATTAAATTGAATTAAGGAAGTGGTGACCTTGGGGCACGATCTGACCCAGATAAGTTTAGGACCAGGCATTGTAGTACATGCCTTTAATCGCAGGAGACTGAGGCAAGCAGATCTGAATGCAAGGCCAGATTGGAACAAAGCAAGTTTTAGATCCAGATGTAGTGGTACACACCTTTAATCCCAGGGTTTAGGAGACAGGCATGAGTTCAAAGTCAGTCTACAGAGCAAGTTCCAGGACATCTAAGCTTAGACAGTGAGGGAGTTGGAAAATTGAAAGCTGGTGATAATGCAATATAACAAGGGGCCCAAGTTCCAGCCCCAGCAAGCAGCTAAATTCAGCAGCTTTAATCATTTGGCTTTACAATCAAGAGGAGAAGGAGACTACTGGGACAATTGATGCTGGTTAACTGGAGCTAAGAAGTTAGTGGTGATGAAGAAGAGACCAGCATCATTGAGGTGAAATTTTCTGGGAAGTGTTTTCTGAGAGCACAAATAAGCTGTGTTCCAGACATAGCCAAGGTTGTACCTCTTGCTGCAGCTGTACTTGGTAATGTGTAAGAGTCACCCAGGTGGTACTGGTTTTGAAGGCATGAAGGGGTCATGAAGAGCAGATGAAGCTCAGCACTGTGAGAGGCCATGGAAGGCCATTGGTGAATGTGCAGCCTCAGCTGCAGTTGATGGCCCAGGACTGAAGGAATCATGCAAAGGATTTGAGGTGTCATGAAGAGAGCTTATGAGAGGCTATTGGTAAAGCCTAGTTGCAGTGGAAGAATCCAGTGTATTGTAGATGCTAGTGCCATGGGATAATCACCAAGAATAGCAGCAGTAGTGGAGTGGAGTCAACCAGAGCCTAGACTGCTACAGAGGGCACAGCTGGAGAAGTAGCATTAGCCCTTTGGAGGAGCCCAGAAAATTATATGTGGATCCCAGACATTGAAACAAGAAGCTGTAACATTGAAGTTGCCTTGGAGATTCCAAGATGTTCGAGATGCCAGAGCCATGGGCTATCTGCTGAGGAAAGCTGCTAACAGTGGAACCAGTTCAGGAGAAAGAAGTTTGTTATAGTCAACAAATATGGAAAAGGAGTTAGAGATCTGAAGACCACTTTGACATCAGACAAGGAGATGCAGAGTTTGGAGTTTGCCCAGCTGGTTTCCTGTCTTGCTTTGAGGATTACAGTTAAGTGATTGGTCTCACAAGAGACCTTGAAGTTTGGACTTTTAACATTGTTCAGACTGCTATAGACTATGGGGACTTTGGAAGTTGGGCTAAATATATTTTGCATTGTGGTATGTTTAGGTATTGCCCCATAGACTCATATGTTTGAAAAGCCTAGGGGTGGGGCAGGGAGTGGAATGTGATGGTTTGTATATGCTTGGCCCAGAGAGTGGCACTATTAGGAGGTCTGGCCTTGTTAGAGTAGGTGTGTCACTGTGGGCATGGGTTTAATTTCCTAGGTTTAGCTACCTGGAAGTCAGTCTTCTCTTAGAGGCCTGCAGATGAAGATGTAGAACACTCAGCTCCTTTAGCACCATGTCTGCCTGGATGCTGCCGTGATCCTACCTTGGTAATAATGGACTGGACCTCTGAATCTGTAAGCTAGCCCCAATTAAAAGGTCATGGTATCTGTTCACAGCAGTAAAACCCTAACTCTAAGATACACATACACACACACACACACACACACACACACACACACACACACACGGTCAGTGGTGAGGAGCAAGTTGCCAGAATTTGTTCTCTGCTTCCACCATGTAGGTCCTAGGAACCTACATGAATTTATATTGTTAGGCAGACTTGCCAGTAAATGACTTTACCTACTGAAGTACTTTGCTGTTCCCGCAGGGAGATTTTCAAATTACTATTTCAGAAATGACCAACATGTAAGGTCAACTTTGGAATTTTATTGGTTGTATCACTATTCATAGATTATTTCAGAAAATTCCTACAGTAATAGTTGGTCTCATTATATATATATATATATATATATATACACACACACA
>JADRCD010235169.1:0-19512 GCA_019843815.1 Montemys delectorum
ATTGAGACAGGTTGTTCATCCATGAACAAATTCACTGCATATTATAGGAAAGAGTTAAAAGAATCAGTATTAATAGTTCAAATTATAAAGGTCTATATAATTATTTCAATAGGTCCTGAAATTATAAAATTTCACTTTGTTATTTATAAAACCTTGTGAATTTTATATAAAGATTAATCACCTTGGAAAATGAAGATGATTATGAACTATAGCAAACATCACAGCTAAGAGCAAATCAAGACCATCACAGAGAAGGTAGAGTCTCTAAACTTGCGTGTCCTATATTGAGACATAGGAAATGCTTAAGATGAACAGATGTTGGAAAGAAAAGGCAAAATGATCCCTGTGGTCCATATAATTAGATTTGAAGACTCAAGAAATTTCACTTGTAGGCTAATGAGAAGTGATTAAAGAAGGGGAGCTATAAATACTCAACGACTCATGGTTTTCCACATGCTCTAATAAGCAACACAAATACATCGTGCAAAGAATGTCAACAAAAACCATAATCTACAAAGGAATGAACCTAGGAAAGTATATATGGAATTCTATGGTGGGCTTCCTTTTAACCCCAAAACATAATTCTAAGAAATTATAACATAAATCTAGAAATTATTAACAACTTAAAACAATACTAAGGTAATAAGCATGTAGTTTTGGTGCACTGTAAAGACAAGGTAGATACATCAGTCTACAGTTGGCTCAAGAGTTGACCCAAATCCACAAAACCATTATCTCTAATGTCAATGGAGGGATGGTCTAAAACCAATGAGAAACAAAAGAACTGTGTAGCAAGTTATTTGAAGAAAATTTGCAAACTATTTGTTTTTAAGAATTGTGATTTTTATCCTAACAACATATTAGTTGTGCTTAGAAGGAAGGAAACTGCATTATAAATAGGCAAGAATGCGGTCTCCTTTCTGTAGAAGAGTTACACTCAACCTGTTAAAAATGATAAAACATGGCAGTAAATATACAGATACACAAATACAGAGAAACATGTTTTGTCTCATGAGTTATGAAATTGCATACATATGTATACATACCTGTGTTGTGTGTGTGTGTGTGCGCGTGCGCGCGCGCGTGTGCACATGTGTGTTTAAAATTCTGATCTGAGTCATGAGTAAACCAAAACATGTAAATAAAAAACCACAATATTATGCAAGTTTCAGCATATCAAATTGATAACTCTTTTTAAAAAACATGAAATGCTACAAAGAATTGAAGAAACTACTAGTGGAAGTAGAAGTGTTTCCGACACTTCTGCATCTTGGATCGTCAGTGTAGACTTTAAAAGAATGACTTTTAATTCAATACTGTTATATCCTAAGAAACTTCTCTTTTAAAAATAAGAATAGACCAGAAACTGATACAAACAGATGCAGAGACCAACAGTTAAACATTAGGCAGAGCTTGGGGAATTCTGTTGAAGTCAGAGAGGAAGGATTGAAGGAGTCAGAGGGGGTCAAATACACCACAAGAAAACCCTCAGAATCAACAGACCTGAGCTCACAGGGGCTCACAGAGACTGAGTCAGCAACCCAGAAGCCTGCATGACTCTGACCTTGGCCCGCTGCGCATGTGTTTCCGTTGTGTAGCTTTAACTTCTTATGGGGCTAACAGTGGGAGCAGGGGCTGTCTCTGACTCTTTGGCCTGGTTTGGGACCCTCTAACTCAGGCTGAGTTGCCTCTTCCAGCCCGAGGTGCCTTGTCTTATGACAGCTTGATAAGCCATGGAAGGCCTGCCCTTTTCTGAAAAAGAAATGGAGAAAGAGTGGATGGGGGTTGGAGGGGAAACTGTGGTTGGGATGTACTATATGAGAGAAGAGTGGATTAAAATTTCAAAGAGAATAGTTTATCTACAACATAATTAAGAACTAGTCATAATAAAGAAAAACTGGAAATTCACCTAAACAACACTAATAGGAAATAATTGAATAGATTCTGGTAGATCAAAACAACAAAATGTAGTACAGTCATTTAAAATGCACTTTCAAAACATGTTTATTTCTTATAGTGTTAAGAGTAATTCATAATACACTATTATGTTCCTTACTCTAAAAGCATAGGAGAGTGCATGCTCATAGGAGAGGCTGGAAGCAGAAAAACCGGGGGGGGGGGGGTGATTTAATTCTATTTCTATTAAAGTATATTTTAAAAACTATAAAGTGCATGTAGTGTATGAGTACAATGCTCTGAGAGCCAAGATGAAGACCGGGAGCAGGAGAAACACTTTTTACCTGAATACTGGGTTCGGGTAAGATCGAGAGCACTCAGGTATCATGGTCATAGACAAGAAAAAAATTTCAGGCAAAACTTTCCAATGTCATGTGAGATTACTGGTGAGGAAAGGCCGTTCCAACTGTGCTTCATCCTTGGCTGGGCCACAGTGTCCAGAGAGGAGGACAGAGCAGAGCTCCTGGGGTATGAAGCCCAGCCACCAGCGCAGAAGCTCATGGCCAAAGCTGGGGTGTCATACTTGCTCTCAAGTCTCTCTCTCTCTCCCTCTCTCCCTCTCTCTGTCTCTCTCTGTCTCTCTCTGTCTCTCTCTGTCTCTCTCTCTCTCTCTGTCTCTCTCTCTCTCTCTCACACACACACACGCACACACACACACACACACACACACACACACACACACACACACCCTGGAATTCAGAAGCCAGAGACAAAGTTTCTGGGGGTGAGAATTCCTTGGTCAAATTTTAAGGTTGCTGACAGTGGGAAGGTCAGAGTGTGATCATGATAACCAAAGATCTGGAGGTGATCTTTCTGTGTGATACAAAATCCAGATCAGCAGCACAGATGCTGGAGCCTGGATAATGAAAGGGGGTAGAATCACTAGAAAATGGGTGTACCCATCATTTGCTAACTTGGGCTTTTAAGTCTAAGAGCTTCACAATATACTCTGAACTTTTTAAAAAAAAAAAAAAAGGCAAAAAAGTACTTTTTTCTTTAAATTGCCACAGAATTTGAGGAAGTTAAATTCTATCCAGAGGTAACTCTCTGATGGTTCTAAAGTAAAACAATTAGACGTATAGAAAGACAGATAAACAAATGGATAGATTGAAAGAGACCAAAGATGTAAAAGTGACTAAACTAGAAATCTAGATTAAAGTTAAACAGGGAAATCTGTGTTAAAGGGGCCTTAAAAAGCCACTGAGGATGGATGTCTCGCTAATGGAATCCAGCTCCAGCCCTGAGTGGAAACATGATGTTCTGATCTCTCCAAAGATTAGAACATTTTGTGGAACTATTTCCTCCTTTAAGAGGTAATTCAACTAGGCCTGTCAGTCACCTAGCCAAGAGACTGCCCCTCAGGAAGGCTCATTCACCTAAAGCCAAGCTACAGGTAGGAGAGCAATAATTATCCCCTTAGCAATATAATGTACTTTTCTCTCTTAGAAACTCCACTCAGCATGGTCACTTAAGGAGCTCCTGGCACGCAGCTTTTGTTAAGCAGGGTCGTCCCTTTCTGTCCCTGCTCAGAAGAGCGTGACCTCTCCTTTCCTATCTCTTAATTACACACTTGTGCATGTTTTTCTTGCACTATGGCCTTTTCTCTCTCTTTCTATGAAGCTAGGGCTGCTTGCTACCATGCATCTGCTTGGTAACCTCCATTGTTGAACATTAGCCTAACTCAAAAGCCGTGGCTTCCTCTCTCCTCTTCTCGTAGCTACTGCTAAGATTTACAGCCCATGTCCTCTGTTGTTTTCTTTCCAGCTCCAACAAACATATCTGTGAGCCGCCTCCTGAGTCTGTTTTTAAATACTTTTATCCACAAGACTGGTAAACCCAGAAAAGGAACCCCAATTCACCTGGTAATATATTGTGTTCAAAGTGCAGCCTAGTAGAATTTCTGGAAACATTCGTGGGTTTTTTTTTGTTTGTTTGTTTGCTTTGTTTTAGTTCTCTTTAAATGTAAAATTATAACTCCCTCCAAGAAAGAAATTTAAGAGATGTACCAAAAGAAACTGTAATATGCAGGCAGGCTACTTGAATTAAAATCAGTCCCAGGAGAAAGTTCATGGAAGCCACATTAAAATAAAGAACCTAAGAAGCAGCTTATAAAGTATGTATATAAAAATGCATTGGGGATCTAGACCTTCAAGCTCAGGCCAAACAGACCTTGACCCAAATAGACATAAAGATACTGGGTCAAAGAGTAGCTTTAGGAGAGACAGTCTTTCGGGAATGTGACTCAGTGAATACCCCTGCTGTAATTGCTGTAATGGTACCTCCTTTCCTCCTGGGGCTGAGCCTGGAGCAGTTCCCTGCACACTTCCAGTACCACATTCTTCGAAAGGCATTGCAGAGCACAGTGAACTATGTTCTAGAGCCCCTCGGCAGAGGGAGAGCAGTGCACAGGAACTCCTAAGAACAAATAGTTCCATTTGCTAAGAAACCTTTTTTTTTTTTTTTTGCTTATTATGTTTTGTGGGATGTTTTTGCTTTGGGTTTTGGTTTTTAAGACAGGTTCTCCTATAGCCCAGGCTGATGAGGAACTAGCAAGTTCCGACCTAGAGCTTTTGGCCTAGCCTTGGCTTTCAGAATGCTGGGATTACGTGCATGTGCCACTGGGCTTAGCTACTAGGATGCTTTCTTGAGGAAGCAGGTACTTAGAGTATAATGCAACCTTCTTTTCAGACTAGAATTCTGGGTGTTTGGTTGAGGCTCTTCCTCATGGCAGATCAAAACCACATGTAACTCATGCGTGACTCAGACAAGAGATTCCAGTTGTCCTAAATTGAAATGAAGCAGGATAGGGTGAATAACCTCACATGAGACAAGCTGAATCCTCCTAGGCACTCAGTGATCCTGAGAGCCTACGGAACTGAATGGCACAGACACGATCCTGTGATTTTCTTGTATGCTAGCACAGACATTTTCTGTCACTAAGAAGAGAAATCAAAAGCTGGCTCAGCATCAGCGGTCCCCGGGTCTTTGAGGGCCATCCCAGATGTATCCTACCTGGAGACTTAGAGAGGCACTCTGCAGGCCAGAGATACTCAGCATTTGTCTGAGAGTGGCTCATGGGGAACTGAAAGTGGGATTACTCGAACTGAAAACTGTCCTTACCGGGTGATTCCATCCTTGACTCAAGTCTTGGATGTGCAACCCATGAAGCCCACACAGGCATATGCTCACCAGAGAAGTAGATATCCCCAGCTTGACCCAGAGGTTTCCACACTGTTGGAAGCCAAGCCTCTTCCACTTCAGTTGAAATCACTCTATTGCTTAATTCTGTGCAGTTGTGGGGAAGATGCCGTCCATCAAAGATAGGCTCCAACTCCGCATGCCAAAGAGAGGACATGATTGTGACCACGGCCCCATAGTGACCCCCATGACCTCTCAGTGACCCCATCACCTCATAATGACTACATGAACCTTCAGTGACCCCTCCCCCCCCCACACACAGCATCATAGTAACTAACCCTGGTCACCTTATAGTGATTCCCCATCACCTCACAATGACTACATGAACCTTCAGTGACCCCCCCCACACACACACACAGCATCATAGTAACTAACCCTGCTCACCTTATAGTGATTCCCCATCACCTCACAATGACTACATGAACCTTCAGTGCCCCCCACACACACACACACAGCATCATAGTAACTAACCCTGGTCACCTTATAGTGATCCCCCATCACCTCACAATGACCCCCACATCCTCATAGTGACCTCCATCACTTTGTAGTGACTCCCATCACTTCCCATGAACCCCCACAAGTTCATGAGCCCTGCCACCTCACAGTGACCCCCTACAACCTCATAGTGACTATGAGACTAACCCCAGTTCAGTCTTTGCTAGATCTCAGCATGTCACACCGACCACCAGAACACCTAGAAGAACATTTTGTCCATCAACAGCACGGAGGCCACCTCAGGTGCAGAATCTCACTGTACAGCAGACAAGGGAAGAGATTTCAAAGAAATGTCTTATTTTGTCCTCCAAAGCAGAGATTTGTGTATTGGGTTTTTAAATGAGAAAATTCCTCCCGAATAAAACCATCCAGAAAAGTATTTCTCATTCACTTGGTAGTTGGGATCATGTATTTAACTGTTCACTGTTAAAACGTTAGAATTTTGAAAATGTGGTTTCCCTCCAACAAGCAATGAATACACAAGCTTCCTCCTCCATTAAATTCCAGCTATGGGCTCAACTCAGCAAACATCATGGCATATTTGCCACATGACCACGTTGAGCTGAGTTTCCCAAGGATGCTAAGTAGACAGAGCTTGAGTTTCTTTCCCAGAACAGTGTCACAGATACCAGAAGTCAGGCCTGCAAGACAGCTCAGCAGTAGGGATGCTTGCTGCCTGAGTCCCATCCTGGCAACACACATGGTAAAAGGGAAGAACTAACTCTCCCACAGATTGTTCTTTGACCTACACACACACACACACACACACACACACACACACACACACACAACTACTCAAGAAAGAGAACTTAAAACAGACCAAACTAGCAATTGTACCACTGCCCACCTTGATGAACCAGGGAGTTTTTATTGGTGTCCCTAACAGGAATATGGGTGAGAGGTTACTTACAGAGAACGTGATAAGTCAGAAACAGCTGTGTCATTGAAAGGCCCAGCCTGCCACCCATAATGACTCATGGAAACTGCCACACTGAGGTGTCTACAGGCCTTGCAGACAACAGCTTGACAAGGCTGAGAAAGCTTTCTGCACCTGTGCTGGGAGGAGTCCGCTTCCCCGTCAGTCACATCTGTGAAGTTGCGGAGGGGCCTTCAAGAGTAGTGCATATTTCGGCTTTCCCAGACATGTGACACTTAGTTATTTCCTAAGTGCCACACGCCTCCCTCGCCCTGCTAGAAGGTAAGTTTCAAGTTGGATGAAACTTCAACACAAGGAAGCACCCTTTCTTGTGTCCTTTTGTCTCTTCACATAGCTAATATCGTTCCCTTAAACTAAAATGGCCAAAAAAAAAAAAAATGTGAATTTTGCAAGTGAATTTTTAAAACACCTCCACTTCTTAGTGCTTCATTGGCAATATAAAGGATTTGAGTAGCTGACCAGGCATCAAACTTTGCTGTAGACAAAAACATCATTATTCAAGTAACTTTCTCTATCATAAATTTATCATGTCTAACAGCAGTTCTTTAACTTGAAGTAATACTCCAATTGGACCCTCTGAGGGTTTCTTAAACCACAAATAAAGGGACTTCTCAGGCCCTGCTTCCCAACTCTGTGACCCTGGTACAGATGGTCCTCAGACAGTCATGACTTCTGTGCTTGGCCCATTGTGGGTCAGCCATCCAAATGATGTATCAAAATATCTTGTAAATCCAGAGCTTCCCGTTGTAGTATGTACTCCCTCTAGACAGGAGGCAGGCCAGGCCCCAGCTTGACAATGGTTGTACATGATGTCACTGTCACTTTGTGTTTCTGCCAAAGCATCAAATAAGCAGTAAAAATATATATTTAATGTAAGAGATTAGGGAAGAGGAACTAATTCATATACAATGCCCATTTTACATAGAGAGAACCTATCCTTAGGACTCCCATTGTAAATACCCTTGATTTTGAAGTCAGTTCATATGTACTCTTTGTGAATGCCAAACTAGACTCTTGTATATAAAAACACTTTAATTCAATCTTCTGACTACTAAATACTTTTTTAAAGGACCAGATAAGTGACAAGCATTTTATTTTATATTGCATCCTTCCCCTCAAAGGGTTACAGCTCCCTAACTTTCAATGATCTTGTTTTATGAACTCCAATGCTTCATTGACTGTGATGTTTTCTTCCTGTTATAATACCTACTGCCTTTCCTTTCAGAGATTTTGGTTGAGTCCCCTTCCTTTTGTTACCCGTATCTCCTGTGGTTAAGAGTGGGATGAGGCGTAATCTCTAAGCTAAAAATCAGTGCTTCCAAAATTGTTGGACAACTGGGTCATCAGTAAAATATTCATGAAAGAAACTTGCACTGCCAGACACAGAGCTTAAAGCCTTGTGGGAGCTTCCCTCGAGATTTGAGCAAGGCTAGGATTTGGTAGAGCCTGGCCATCATACAGAGCAAGCCTGGAGTTGCTTGAGACCTCATCAAAGGTCATAAAGAAAGTCAACACAATGAGAATTAATGCCAAGAGATGGAGCTTCACTGAGATCTGATCCCAGTGCTGAGTCATAATCAGGCAGTTTTAGCCGAATAAATTAATAAGATGTTGTTTGAATTAAGTAGCTTGATCCAGTTTGTAACTTTTATTCTACTGAGAAAGATGCATAAGAGATATGACATAAGTAGTCAACCCCTATGCGTCCCAGTTCTTCCCCTTGCACAATAAAGCTGTGTCTAGTCGGTTTCAATTCCCTTTTTACCTCAATCAAACAGGAAGCTGCATGTAGGATGGTGGGGAGGGCTTTCTTCTTACCACAATGGCTGGGAGGACCTCCCGCTACTGATATTGACTGGGCTAGACAGTCTGAAAATTGTGACCATCCTGCACAATAAAAGACAGTCTTGCCCAAAAGGCCAGTAGTGGTACTATGGAGAAGCCCTCAAGAATGTGATGGTTGATACCGAAATCCTACCCAGAATTGGTGGCAGATGGCAGGTAGTGTTGATTTGATAGAAGAAGGGTGAAAAGGAGGTTCGGAAGTCTAGGAAAAGCACATATAATAGAAGGTAGTTTGACCCTGAGGCCCCTCTGACCACCCCTGACCATTCACAGAAAGTTTCTGCTTACTAACAACCCTCATGTCACAGCCTGTGATTCTGTTTCTTCCATGACACTTATCTAAAAGCAGCCCAGTATTGTCAGGCTTCTATTCCTTGGCTCCATAAGAAGACGCTGGAGCACACTCCTTTCCAACCACTTGCCTGGAGTCCCTCTTCCTCTCTTCTGCCTCCTTTCTGAGAACACCCACCATTGATTGTGTTTTAATCATCTCCAAACTCAAAATAGGAAAGTCTGACTTTCTTGTTAGCTTGCCTACAATTCGTGGGCTTTATGTGCTCCTTGGATGAGTTTAAAGTATGTTTTGGCAGGACATTCCTCCTGAAGTCTATCTACTCTTTTGTAGTGGCTCGTATATAGTGTTTATTGAGTCTGTAGCAACGTGTCTTCAGACATCTGCCAACCTTTAGAGCCCTGACCTAAAAGATTTGTGAGTCATCAAACACAGAACGCCTGGTGTATCAGGTTGAGTCCTCTGAAAGCAGACACCAAGACCCAAATCAGATGTAAAAGAGAAAAAACAGCCATGAAGCATGAAGAACACAGGGAGTAGGAGTTGGCAGAGGTGGCTTCAGACAATGAAGTGGAGCTGACACCTGCATCAGGAAAGGAAGAAGGAGGCTAAAGAGGAAGAGCCAAAACAGAACAGGAAATGGCCTCAGCTTGGCCCAGTGACAGACCCATAGCAAATATTGCCCCCTAGAGGAAGGAAATGGCTCGTGCAACAAGTGACCATGAGTCTGGTTAATGCTTTCTACCCACAAACTACCTTCCTCAAGCTGCATCCTGCCAGCTCTTGAAATGTAAAAGAAAACTGTCCTTGCCCTAAAGGGGAGGGTTGACTAATTCCCTTGTTAGAACACTTAAAACAAATTCAGACACTCCTTTTACTAAGAATAGGAAGATAACTCAGTTATAATAACCAGTATTAATTGTGTCTTTCTGCATGATCTGATTTTATATTTAGAACAACCCTGTTGAGAAAACATTGCTAGGCTGGGATGTGGGTTAGGAGCTGAGCACTTAGTATGTATGAACACCTGGGTCCAATCTCACACTGTAGGGGTGAAAAAAGGCCATTCTATTTCTTGGATGCATGAAGCCACTAACGTGAAGAGAGCAAATATAATTTACTTAAATTGACCAAGTTATTAAATAACTAAGCTGAGGCTTACTTAGTTCAAGTCACTTTGAATCCAAAGTCTTTAGTCTTAAACATGTCCCCAGAATTCCCAATTTCTCAACAGTGTAGTCAATCAAGGCAGGCCCAGATTTTGTGGAGCCTGAAGTCTCTGAAGTCAGAGGGAGAAGGTGAAAGAAGATCAGCACATGGGCCTCAAGCTAAACATGCCTGTGTAAAACAGGCAATAATAACATTTGCTGCACACAATATTTATAAATATAAAATAACTTATCTTCAGGACAAGCATTCCAACAATACACCTTGATGGACCCTGAATCACCAGAAGCAAAAGTAGTGGTAGCTCTAGCCTTTATTAATCAGACAGCGCCAGAAAACAGATGGCTTCCAAAGGAGCTAAGGGGACCCCTAAGGATGGAGAATGTTCCCACTTCAGAAAGAACCAATGTAATCATTGGGCCACTGGACCAGGGAATGCCCCAAGAAGAAGAAGAAGCATATCCAAACCCTGGCTTTAGAAGATAAAAAATAGGGAGACAGGGTTTGGATTCTCTCCCCCAGCCCAGGGTAGCCCTAAAAGTGGAGGAGAAACCCACTAGTTTCCTTGTAAACAGTAGAGCTCAACATTCCATCTTGCTGAAGCCTAAAAGTAAAGCGGGGGCTCATCGCTGTAGCAGAGCTTCTGGGTTATGCTAAATGGATGAGCCTGTCTATGTAATAATGTCTGGGCTTCCTAAAGGTGAGTATAATCCTTAAAATTCCCAAGGTGGGAGGGAACTCCTCTACACAGATGATGGAGAAGGTCCTATTGTGGCCTTCTGGCCAGCTTACAGGACTAGGATTGTTGCTATTAACTCTTGCTATTAACCCTTTCCTTACCTGGTAGCTATGAATGGGGCATCACACAACTGTGATCATTAAGCCACGATTGAATTTCATATGGAAATCTCCTAGTATTGGATGTGGCCACGATTAAAATGATACCGAGGCTGCATGCTTTCTATGCATCACCTGATGTACTTCCCACAACAGTGCTAGAGGAAAGTGATATTATACTTGCTTCATACAGCCATGGAAGCTGATGCTCAGAAAAGTAACCAGACCCAAAACACCAGAGCACATGAGTAACAGACTCCAGTTTAAAGCTGACCTTTCAACCACGTGAATTACACTTCATTTAGTGGATCCAGAGTTCACAGTCCTACACATTCATCTTCAGTGTACAAAGTCCTCTGAAGATACATAAAGGACTCTGTGGCCAGAATTACCATGAACTACAGTGCGTTAATGACATTAATAAACTACCGTCTTTGTCCTGTCAAGAAAACTAACAACCTTTTGCATCCCAAACTTCTTCTCAGCTTCTCAAAGTATTATTGATATCTATTGCTGTACTTTATTCTCATAGAAATACTTTATTAGACAGAGAAACCTGTACTCCAGCGGTGAAAGGTCTTGCCTAATGAGTCATAAGTTCCACAGAGTCCTTAGCCCACAGAATTACTTTTGTGATTATCACGTGATTCAATTATTTTACCAAAATTTTTAAAGTGAAAGGATAAGTATTTGTCATCATAAAGCAAAATAATAATAATAATAATAATAATAATAATACAGATCTGCATGAGTTTAAGCCTCTTTCCCCTCCTTCCATTCAAACTCTGGTGAAACTACAGTGTATAACTTTCTGCTGCAGATTGTATAGATCCATGGTTTGCAAGATAGGATCACAGATTAAATCATCACTGAAAAGGCTCTGGCTTCAGTAAGTCAAGAAGTATGACATTTACAATTTGTAGCACAAGACCCTGTGTGAGCCTCCCTCAGTGGCGTTTATGCTTTGCTTCCTCTTTCCCTGTTTACTCCACATTTGTCCTCGGTGCCTAGCTTTGGCTGCACTGGCTGAACATAGACAAGGCTCCCGGGATTCATTGGTATTGCCTGAATTTGTTGTGTTCTCAGCTTGTCGCCCATTTGACATCGTTTCTGCTCATCCTAATGAAGAAAGGGTCTGTGTCATATTATTCACCCTACCACTGCCGCCCGCTGCCCTCTGACTTCTTCCCTACGTGGGTGTTGCATAGTCTGTATTCTGAGTGACATGCTGGTCTGCACGGTGTTACCCTAGTGTAAATGCAACAGGGTTCCCCCATGAGTCTTACCATTCCTCCAACAATGCGAGTGTCTCTAGGGCTCTGTCTTGAAATTTTTTGACCATTGTTCAAATTAGACTCATGTCGATCTTGACATCATGATGTGAATGGCGTTCATCTGAGGATGTCATTGGGATGAGCTCTGTTGAGTAATTAAAGGGCTTATTTTGAATGAGAGGGATGATAGAGCATGGAAAAAATCACAGAAAAAAACACAGCAACAATACAAGCTCAGTAGGGAAATTTGAGACATCAAACATTTTTTTTTTTATACAAAATACCAAAGGTCACTAGTCTCCCACATCAAATACACAGACTTTTTTTAAACAAATCCATTTCAGTCTGAGTCTCGACACAGGCCTAAAATATGTGTTTTTGAAGAGAAAAAAAAAAAAGATTCTAGGATTATTTTAATTTTGTTGTTTTCCAAAAACGAAGAAAGCACTGTTGGAGAATTAAGTATGGGGAATTGTGAAGAGCATTTCAACCTTGCCCAAGAGGTTGTCAGTTAAATACTGATACTGAAGTTTAAATTTTCAGAATTGCATTCATCTCTGATCATAAGATGTTATTAAAGGAGCAAAGTAGCCTCCAAGGAATGGTCACTGCCTACCTGTTTTCAAGGCGCCTGCAGCCCCAGTGTCACCAGAGCAGGCTAAGTGTAGCATCCTACACTTTGTCCAATGTACAGCCTCTGCATTTATCTCAACATCGATTCAACAGGAGGCTGGGGTTTGGTGAATTCAGTGTAGAGATGATCTTTCACCCATATTACCCCATCGAAGAAGGCTGATGGAGAAGGCGGCTTTCAGGCTGTCCCTGAAGGCCTTAGCTTGTTCTCTTTCACATCTGCAGCCGTGTCTTCCTCGGGGAGTTGTCCAATTCAATGTGATTTTAAACATCTGTCAGCTAAATCAGAGCTCCCAATTTAGCACTCGGGAACATTATGTGGATTTGCGATGCTCGCTGGAGAACACTGCATCCATAAACCCTCAGCTCACAGGAGACAGTGAGTGGTACTTTGGTTGGTAATTTTATCTATGACACGTTTAATTTGGCTGTACATTTATGGCAATTATGTAAAAGGGAAATTGTGGCCATTTCCTTACAAAATGCTTTCTGCTGAGAACTCTGCCTTTCTCTCCGATCATTTGCCTGTGTGGTTTTTGTTTGTTTTTAATCCCCAGAGGCTAGTTTTATCTGGGTTTCCTGAAATTCTATTCTCCATCCTAAGACATTTTTCTGATACAGCAAAAAAGAAAAGAATGTCACTGCTGTACTCGTCCTGAGGAAATAGAAGTTCTATAGATGCATGGTTCTTACTAGCCACCTTTGATCAGCACATAACATGGCTCCTTTCTCTCCACTGAATGTATGCTTCTGACAAGGTGCACTACAGTAGCTAAGGAAAGTGGTAAGCCCACATCTTGATGGTGGCAAATGACTCCTTGACATTAGGCTCATTTAGAAGTGTGTAACTAATCCCATCGATTCCTGAAATCATGGCATCCTTAAAGGGAGACATGGGGAGAAATCGCCTTGCAAAATAGTATGGCTGCCAATAGGTGTTTTACCACAAAGATGAACATGTATTCATTTCAAATAGATTCACAGAAAATCTCACAGCCTCCAAGATCCAGTGTCCCATAAAGCCTTCACTCAGTCTTCAGACTTAGTTATCCCATCCTTTGAGCTATGGAGGCAGTGGTATAAGTCTCTACTAGGATTTTAATGTGTGATGTTATTAGGGAGAATCATCAAATGCTACCAGGATCTTGAAAGAGGCAACTATGTTTTTTGATTGGTCCTATGTAACCAGGATTAAGACAGGCCCAGAATGGGGGTCTAAGGACACTGGAGAGATAGTGGACCTGTGCATGAGTGACAGGAATGAATTTGAATTGTTTAAGAATATGTCTCCCTATGGGGCTGCAAACCCCTTCAGCTCCTTCAGTCCTTTTCCTAACTCCTCCATTGGGGTCTCCATGCTCAGTTCTATAGTTGGCTTTGAGCATCTGAATCTGTATTTGTCAGGCTCTGGCAGAGCCTCTCCAGAGACAGGTACATCAGGCTCTTGTCAGCAAGCACTTCTTGGCATTGGCAATAGTGTCTGGGTTTAGTACCTGTATGTGGGATGGATCCCCAGGTGAGGCAGTCTCTGGATGGCCTTTCCTTCAGTCTCTGCTTCACACTTTGTCCCTGTATTTCCTTTAGACAGGAGCAATTCTGGGATTAAAAATTTAGAGATGAGTGGGTAGCCCTAACCCCAAACTGGGGGTCTTGCCTAACCTCTGGATATGGTCTTTACAGATTCTCCCTCCTCTCTATTGGACATCTCCCAGAGCTCCCAGGGACTAAACCACCAACCAAAGAGTACACATGGAGGGACCCGTGGCTCCAACTACAAATGTAGCAGAGGATGGCCTTATCCCCCATCAAGGGAGGGGAAGCCCTTGGTCTTGTGAAAGCACAATACCCCCAAATAGGGGAATGCCAGGGCAGTGAGGAGGGAGTGGGAGGATGGTTGAGGGAGCACCCTCATAGAAGCAGGGAGAGTGGGGAAGGGATAGTGGGTTTGTGGATGGGAAACTGGGAGAGGGGATAACATTTGAAATGTAAATAAATAAAATATTCAATAAAAAAAAAGAAAATAATCTACTGTCTCAAAGCAAAGAAAGGTGCCCCAAACACACTGCTGATGGCCAGAGGAGATTCCTCACAAAATCACTCTGGCTAAACCACACATACCTCTCACACACATAGACTGGAACAGGACTCAACACTGGTTTTCCTTGCTGTTAGAGAAAAGATGAGACTCCTCAGAGGTGCTATAACCAACAAAGAGCTGGGACACAAAGAAGGTGCCACAGAGCACAGAGCAGACTTTATCTTTGTAGCATCTTCTCTCTTGACAGGCTTAGTGTCTAAGGCATCCTCTCGGGAATCATGCTGCTTCTTCCTTCTCCACAGTCCACTTCTACAGCAGCACACTTACGTTGGGTACCTTAGGGACAGTTACAACCAGAGACTGGAGCACCAGGCAGATAAGGATTCAAGCCCCACACCACTGAGGCAAAGTATCCTGAGAAAATTAGCAAGCATCCGAGCTAACTCAGTGCGTATAAGGGATTTAAACTCAAGTAGAATTAAAGTTCCTGACACAAAACAAATGTTCAGCACGATCAAAATCATCATCATGACTGCAATTAGTTTGGGTTCATGTTTTTGTAAGTGATAAAAATGAAACAACACTAGCTTAAGCAAAATATTAATAATAAAACAATACGGGTATGGCTCACAGAAATCATGAGTAGAAATTTTCGTGGGCACAGGGCCTTGAGGGAAATCTGTCATCATGGCTCATCTGCTTCACAAGTCTCCCTGACCTGAATCTTCGCTCCATCCCCCTCAGAGGTGGGAAAAGCCATCTCCCACCTCCCAGACTGCCATCTTGCAGGTTCCGCTTTCCCAACAGAGACCAGCAGGACTCTTTTCTATGCCCATGATATCACAGACTCTAGTGGACTCACTGTGAATGTAAGCTGCTTATTCACTGGGGAGGGCCAGGCATGCCTAGAGCCAGGGGTCAAGTGACGCTGTGGTCCCCAGGAAATGGCAGATATGGAGAATCACTGGATTAATAGGAGGGAAATTATCACCAGATGTTACAAAAGGTACTTTCAAACTAGTGTAATGGAGGAAGGGCAGTATTTTTAAATGTGAGAAAGTGAAAAAATGTCCTCTGTGAACAAAATTTCATATATAGCATGGTCATGAACTACACTTCACTTATAAAGGTAAAGATTTATAGGGAACATGAAGAAGTTGGTTTATGCTGTGGTGGTGATTTTTTAATGTCCTCTGATTTAATAACTAAACTTCGTTGAATGTGGAAAACTCTTACAAGGATTAATAACCCGTGAGACTTTGCCACCTAACACCTTAGCAAGGATTAGTTTACATCTGGCTGATAGCCAGGCCTCCAGGGGTACAGTCTCCAGCCAGAAGCTGGAGAGAAGAGGCAGGAAAATGCCAAAAGTCCTGGAGCCCGAGCTCCTCGTTCTCCAGTGTTCAGAAGCTGAGACCCTCTCTGCGGGGAAAGGCAGAAATCTAGCTCAGACCTAAAGCCGCCATTGGATTTTCACACGACGTCTGTAAATTCCAGCCAGAGACGGGACAGCTACTAGAAAACTCCCTGGGTACTAAAAAGGCATCGGAAACACTGAAAAGTAACTGCGTGGTTTTCAGAGCAAGCCTAGTGCCAACTTCCAAAAGCCCTGCAGACTTCCCATAGACACGTTTCTATAGAAACAAATGATCCCACACCCACTCTTGTAGCCTCTGAGCCCATCTGGCATTCTGAACCCAGCTCCCACTCCTGGGCCCAGAGAGGATAACCCCGGGAAAAGTCTTTCCATTTACTCTTTGGCACCCTGCTTGTTCTAGCCTGAGCGTCCATGTGCTGCTTCCTCTAATGTTCCCCTCGGGGATTGGGTAGGACAGATGGTCACTGTCGCGTTAAAGCCAGAGACTTATGAAGCAACTTTGTGATCAGTGTCAGTACTTAACTCCTGCCCCAGAGACAGAGCCCTGAGACTCTTGCCTGAATGGGGACGGCCCTCTGAACCACAGAAGGAAATCGTGCTCACCGACCCATCCTCCGGGTGGTGGTTTTGAAATTACTCAAGCTGGCTGCCCTGAGACATTGCCCAAATGTCCCCTTAAAACTGCTTTTATCTTTAGCAAAGCTATATACGGCCAAAGCTTCAGAAAAATTCACTGAAACCTAAGGGCTTTTTGCCTGTTCAAGGCCCAGACATCAAGAGATTCCAAGTTCTGATGCTGAGTCCTTTCCTTCTGTTCCCATACTTGTTTGCTTAGTTGAAATCATTTAATATCACCAATTTACACAATTCAGCAGGGTTCATCTCTAACCTATAGAGACTAGATATACATGTAACGCATATACGTGTTAGCATATATTCATTATGTAGCACACATTCACTAACATGTTTATAAAATACATTCATTAAGGCAGTTGGTTAAAACTTACCATCAAAAGTTGGTGGCGCCAAGCAGTGGTGCCGCACACCTTTAATCCCAGCACTTGGGAGACAGAGGCAGGTGGATTTCTGAGTTCGAGGTCAGCCTGGTCTACAGAGTACCAGGACAGCCAGGGCTAAGATTTCATATACAATCCTTCTCGGAAGGATTTGCTTGCTCACTACATTGTGTAGAAACTTAGTGGCTTTAAACAGACTTTTTTTTTTTATTATCTTACAGTAGTAGGGGGTCAGAAATCCTGCTGTCGGGGCAACAAGGTGTGAAGAGGGTTATGTACTTTCCTGGAGGCTACAGGTGAGAATCCTTTATCTTCCCTTACCGAGTTCCACAGGCTGCTGCATTCCTTGCCTCGGGGCCCCTCCTGCCTGCAAAGCCAGCAGTTGTTGGTTGAGTCAATCTTAGCTTCTTTCCCTGTTTCTGTGCTAAAATATTCTGATAAACGGAACTTAAGGAAGAGAGGGTCTATCTGGCTCACAGTCCCAGGTCACATCTTGTCACTGCTGGAAAAGCCCAGTGGCAGGAGCTTGAAGCAGCTGCTCACAGAAGCGAGCAGAGAAGGCTCCCACGCTGGTGCTTAGCTCAGTTCTCTGTTCTTACGCAGTATCTCTAATCCAGAGAAGGGTCTGGCTCACAGAGGGGAGGTCTTCTCAAACCAATTAACTTCATGGAGACAATCCCTCAGATGATTCTAAGTTGGGTCATGCTGATCACTAATAGTGTCACAACTCTACCCCTTGTCAACCTGACACCCCCAAAACATCACTTTTAAGCCATAACCTTCTACCCCTTGTCACCACAGTTTCATATATGTCTCTTGGTGGAAATACACTCCAGGTTTTAAACTCCCCATAGACTTTAACAATTCCAACACTTCAAAAGTCCTAAATCTCTCAACCGTTTTTGTACTTCCAGGATACAGTGGCTCAGAGTTAACGCATCTTTTTTCAAGATGGAAGACTCTGCACTATCCCACGCTCTGGTGTCTCCAAAACCCTCGGGCCTGCAGTGAGACAAAGGCTTCACTGTCCCAGCTTTATATAATAGCTTCTAGGGGCCACTCTTCAGGGAACCCGACATCGACATGCATCACCTGACCTGAGGTGCTTTCTGGGAATCTCTCAAAGTTGCGTTGCCCATTCCTTCAGAACTAAGAAGACATTGAATTGACAATGATTCTAAGTCCCTCCTCCAGCTGTGGCCCCTCCTCCAGCTGTGGCCCCTCCTCC
Organism: Montemys delectorum; assembly: GCA_019843815.1. Classification (NCBI taxonomy): domain Eukaryota; kingdom Metazoa; phylum Chordata; class Mammalia; order Rodentia; family Muridae; genus Montemys; species Montemys delectorum. The sequence continues at coordinate 18,295 of JADRCD010235169.1, forward strand.
AGATGTGGTCCCTCCCCCAGATGTGGCCCCTTTGGACCACTTTCTTAGACATTTCCTTTTAAGGAGCAGGGAATCCTTTCTGCTCAGGCTTTCTCCATCTTGGATCTTCATAAGATGGACTCTCTGAGCAGTGTTCTCCCCTCAGGGCACCTGCTCTGTGGTCCTAGCACAGGAGGCTTCCCCTCGATGCTGCTGCTGATCTCTTTAGCAATCACAGCTGCTTTCTCAGCACCAGCTTGCCTGTTATTCTCACATCTTGAGGGTCCTCATTGCCAAACACCTGCATCCATTACCTCTCAACTCAGCTGCGCTTGGGTTCTTGGGGAATGTGCAGACTACAGTCAGATTTTTAGCCAAATAGCACATGCACGGCCCCTACCATAATTCTTGACAGAGTCCCTCCTCACTTCTGGAACCTAAGAAATGGAGCCGTGTGTTTCTCTTAGTATTCCTGCCGTCCAGGATGTCACAAAAATGGCCTGTTCTGCCCTGAGTCCAGCTTTCAAGGCTTTTCTAACCCAAAACACCAAATTCCAGCCACAATATAGTTCCAAAGGCCCAAAGACCCTGTAGTCAGGTGGATCATAGCAACGGCTTCACCTCTCAAGTACCAATTTCTATATTAATGTCATTTCCTGCTTGTTGTGATAAAAATGCTCTGACATTTAAAGTGGCTTAGGGGAGAAGTTGATTTGGCTCAGGGTTCCAGGGAAACCGCAACAGTTAGAATGTGTCCGTCCATCACACACTCCTCTTTGATTGTGAATACATAAATGTCCATCAGCTTCACACTTCTTCCACCTCCACTTCCCTATGATATACTGTACCCTTGAACTGCGAACTAGAGTAAACTTTTTTCCTTAATTTGCTTCCATCAGAGTTATCACAGAAGCAAAAAAGAAATTAATACCAAAAAAAAGAAAGAAAAGAAAAGAAAAAATACAATCTCTAATTGAATTTCTCTAGCATTGACCTCCCTTCTACTTCAAAAGTATTCTTGCTATGATCTTAGGCCCTTCCACATAATTATAATCTTTTTATAGTTAAAAATAATTTTGTATACAAAATATTCTGATTATGGTTTCCCCTCCACCAGTCCTAGAAGATTCTCCCCACTCCCCCACCACCCAAATCAATACTCAGATAATCTTTTTTTTTTTTTTTTTTTTTTTTTTTTTTTTTTTTCTTTTTTGCTTTTGTGTTAACTCTGATGGCTTT
>JADRCD010235170.1:0-15875 GCA_019843815.1 Montemys delectorum
GACATGACTGGGTTTACATTTCTGAGTAGATCTGGGAGCAGAGATCAGCATGAAGTAACAGGTCTCCGTATGACGTCTGCATACATATGTGCCGTTTACTTTGTTCTCATTCTTACTCTCCACCTAGGTCACCTCTGTCCTCTGTCACCTCTGACTGATTCCTTCCTTCTCTCCTCCAGATATTCTCTCCATCTACAGTGTTACCACATGCACTCCTAGGAGGAAATTTCAAATGAAGTTTAATCCCCATTCACCAAACTTAACTAGTCATATGACGAGTTATGCTCATTGACCCTCATTCACACAATGAGGATAAATAGAATGACATCAAAGGGCTGGTAGGGGAAAGAGCCGATCTAGTCAAAGTGTCTATCAGTCAGTGAGAGCTGTGAAGGGCCACAAAGCTATTTGGAGGAAAGTGAACCTTTTTCTGGGCCATCGGCAGCACTGCCATGAGATTAGAGCTGTCACCTGATAAAGTACTATGATAGTACTGAAGCTCTTGAGGAGGTGGCAGTAGATAATTACACCTATTCTTTTCAGACATGGCAACCGAGGCCCAGGGAGCCCACCTGTTGTGTGACTAGGAAGAAATGATTCCAGGAACCTGGGAAGAATTCATGTATGTATGCATATATGTATGTATGTATGTATGTATGTATGTATGTATGTATGTATGCATGCATCCATCTATTTAATCTATCTATCTATCTATCTATCTATCTATCTATCTATCTATCTATCTATCTATTCTTCACTGTGCAGAGACTACATGCCAAGCCCTACTCACGTGTGTCAGCCACAGTAAAGAGGGCATAAAGGTGGATCTGGTAGAACTCCAAGCACCAATCACTTCTTTAGCCTGAGAGAGTTGCTCAGAGGAGAAGGAAGTAAGTTCCCATGTATGGAACATCTTCAGTGGGTACTATGGCTTTAGTATGCCCCACAGCCCTTATGTTGGAAACTCAATTCCTAAAGGACTTGTACTAGGAGGTGAGCTTTACTGAGCAGTGATCATACTACATTGTGCCCTTTGAGTAGTTACATGTTAATGTCATTGAAATGAGTCAGTTATGCAAAGATTATTTTTGTTATGAAAACAGGCCTAACTTTTCTGCCTGCTGCTTTTTACCCTTCCACCCTCTGCCAAGGACAACTCAACATGATGTATCTTTCTAGACTCATGTGAGTGCTTACACCTTAGACTTCCCAGACTCCAGAACTATAGGTGGTGCAGGGCCTCTGTCCTTTATACATCTTTCAGTCTCAGGTACTCTGTGATAGGAGCACAAAAGTGGTTGAGATAATGGATGAAGAATGAAGGGCCCTCCCTAATCTGGTACACTTGCAAACTAAACTAGCTAGGCAGATTTTCTTATGATTAGTTTATGGATAAGGTAACAGAAACAGAAGAGAGAGGCTGTACTCATTCTCAGGCCATCTGAGATTCTCTGTTTCCTCTGGTGCTGCAGAAGAGGGCTGGAGAAGCCCACTTCCTTGCTGCACCCCAATGGTGCAGACACCCAAACATCCCTTCTGCCTTCAAAATTCTTGCCTATAGGGCCTGAGGGATCTGTAAACTATTTGACACCCAGGTAGGGCCCTGGGTATCAGAATAGATCATTGCCCTCATGCTTGAGCAAGGCTCCTTAGGGAGCTCAGAGAGCTGGCTCTTGATAGTTAAGAAAACACTTCAGCACACATGGCTGAGTCTATACCTACTGTACTAGTGGGATGAGCCAAAGCAAAAGAGAGCTTGGGGGCAGACTCAGTGGCAGAGTCCCATCTTCATCCACTTCCAGTATGAGCTCATACAATTTGAAAGGTAGTCCAGAAATGGCCCCTCTGTGTGGGCTGGTGTGAGCAGTGTTGGCAGATGGTGTGAGCAGTGTTGGCACTGTTCTCAGACTGTGTGCTCATGAGCTTTGGCATCTTGAATACATTCTTTAAATCTCAGAGGATCTTGGTAATCCAATCCCGTTATAGCTACACAGACCTGTTGATAAGGTTAAACACTACAGGAAGTTCTACGATTTGGGCCTTAAATGGCCCCAAAGGCCCATGTATCCATGTATTAAAGGTTTGGCCATCAGCTTGTGGCACTTTTGGGAGGTGATGGACCCTTTAGAAGATGAGGCTTAGCAAGAGGAAGTTAGGTTATTGGGGGTGTGTTCTTAAATGGATGTGGAATGCTCTCCCTCCCCCCCCCCGCCACACTAAATAATACAAAGTCATAGTTTTTCTCTGCTATGTACCATAATAGTTTTGTTTGTTTGTTTGTTTGTTTGTTTGCTTGCTTGTTAGAACCAACAATGATTTGGTCAAGTTTCCATAGACTGAAACTGGAAATTGTGAGCCAGAATTTCTGTTTGTCTGTCTGGTATGCATTTGAATACACTCAAATTTGTGTGTATGTGTGTGCACACGTGTGTGAGGGTGCATATGCACAAGTGTGTAAATACATGTACAGTTCGGAAGACAACCTCAGGTATCATTGCTTAGGCACTGAACACCTTGGTGGGTTTGTTGTTGTTGTTCTTTGTATTTTGTTTTGCTTGTTTTTTCAGATAGGACGTCTCATTGACCTGGAACTGGCTGGCCAATGAGCCTCTAGGATTGACCTAACTCTGTCTCTATAGTATAGGCATCACAAGGGCATACCATGGTACTTGACTTTTTTAAACCTGGGTTCTGCCAGTCAGACCCTGGTCCTGTGTTTACAGGGAAAACACTTTTACCCACTGAACTATTGTCCCAGGTCCACTTTGTTCTTTGTAAGTTATCCCAGGTATTTTGTGAGAAAGTGGAAGTGATTTCTTCTGCTCCTGAGCAAGTCCTGGGATTTTTTTCCTCAAGGTAGGCTTCTTCACCCCTCCCCAGATTCCAGGGACCAGTTGGGTCCATATCTTCTTCTTCTTTCTTTTCTTTTCTTTTCTTTTCTTTTCTTTTCTTTTCTTTTCTTTTCTTTCCAATATCTTTTTCAAAGTACTCATGCACCCACATCTCACATTCTGCCTTCATGTAATATTGTTCACACAACAGGGGCCCATGAAGCACTCTCTTTGTGTCAAGCGTAGTTCTAGTGGCTGGAGATAACCTCTGTGAAAGTGCCAAATGAGGCAAGTGACATGGCAGTCCTTTTTTTCCCCCCACTACAGACACATGTTAACCCAAGCAGCAGGGGTTGGAGGGATGGCTCAGTGATTCAGAGAACTAGCTGCTCTTCCAGAGGACATAAGCCTAATTTGTAGCACCTGAATTGTGACTCATAATCATCTGTAAATTCAGTAACAAGATCTCTGACACCCTCTTCTGGCCTCAATAGGCTGTAGGCACATACATGGGTCACAACTATAACTATAGACAAAACAACCATACACACTAAAAAATGAAGAAGAAGAAGAACGAAAGAAAAATTAAGCAGCACCACCAGCAGCAGCAACAACAGCAGCAGCAGCAACAGCAGCAACAGCAGCAATAAAACAACCATACAAAATGCAGCCAAGCCTGAAACCAAGAAGGGAAAACCTCAGAAACCAGAAACAAAGGAAAGGTCTCAAGTCAAGTCCCATGGGGATGCCATCGAAGAGTTCAGGAAGTGGCTCTGGTAAGGGTCTAACTGAGTGCTTCATGGAAATTTCTAGAGATGTTCAAACTACAGCCCAGGGTCTGGTGGGGGTGGAGCATTGTCTGTGAGAAGTTCAGTGCTTATCTGTGGTTCTTGAAAGCCAAGGAATTGTTACCCCACAGGCAGAGACATTGATTACTACCTCAGGGGACAGCTACTTCCACATTCAGGAAAGAGACCTATAGGACCCCTCTTCACACACACATACACATACACACCCCTGGAACATTCTAGAAGATTAGCAAACAATAAACAAAGGAACAACGAACATATTATAATTGTTCTATTTTGTGTTTACTTATTCCTAATATGCAAAATTTATAAATTAATGTTTATCACAGGTTGGTATGTATCAGAAAATCAGTACATGTGGAGTTTGATACTATTTGTGATTTTGTGTATCCACTGGAGCTAATGGTGGCATGGGTCTCTCAGGGACAGGAGTGCACTATTGTAGCTTTTAGAGTCCACCTCCTAGGACAATGTGATATGTAATAGAAGGTGATTGGCTGAGAGAGCTGAGAACTCTGGAGCATGTAACATCCAATTTCAGTCTTGAAAGGTGAGGAGGAGGCCATAAGTAAGGTAGAGAGGAAGCAGATACCAAAGTTTTGAGTCTAGAATAATCTAGAAAAGTTATAGAAAAATGAAGAATGGCCAGGTATCTGGAACAATGAGTCAGAGGGTAGGAGAGTTCAAGAGTTGTGGTATAGGCTTGATATCTTCTCAGGGTGGAAGGGAGCTGGGTAGGTATGACCAAGGCAGGGGCTTGGTGGAAGCTTGGACACTCAGAGCTACACACAATCTCTGTTCTATAGCACTACACTTTGCTACTCTTCCTCACTCCACCCCTCACCCATCTAGAACATTCTTGATTTGTATTTTCACAATAACACCACAAAGGGAGTCATTAGGGATCTTCTCCAACCCATGGTGACCTAATCCATATCTCTTGGCTCTTGACTGAGACTTTGGGTCACCTGCGATTCATCTTAAAGTTCTTGCCCAGTAGATGTGACATTTCGGAGCACAAGACACAGCCAAGCAACCCATAGTTATTACAGTGAGCTGTGTTCTCAGCACCCTTGGTCACCGGGAGGAGAAAGCATAATCCTCATTTTCTTTGGGGAAATTGGCTCACCCATGTCTTTCCTGCAGCCTCTAATTTCCACTGATTATTCTGATGAACAGAGAGCCCTTCACCAACTGTTGAGCAGCATTGACTGTTACAATCTCACCCGAGCAAACAGAGCCACATTGACGGGTGCTTTCTTGCACTAGCTTTGACTTGACTCACCTCAGTTTGTTGTGTGAGGGCCTGTAAGCCTTGATGTGGTTGGCATAGTAAGGGCAGTTTCCCTTTTTCTTGGGTCTTCATTTTCAAACACTTCCCGAGGATAGGCTGCTCCTATCTCCTGCATCAGCTTTGTAGAAGCTTCTTTAGAATTTGAAGCTGTTTTCTTGGATAGAGCATGTGGACCTTCCTTGACAGTTCTTGGAGTCCCTTTGGAAGGCCCATTTCTCTGCTAGCTTCCCTGCAGGGGAAGGTGTGATGGCTCAGGAAGTGGTAGGGAAGACAAGATGAGACAGGCTGCAAGGCCCTTTGGTGTTCTGGTTGGATGACATCACTGGACTTTGTCTAAAGGCAATTCCAGTGACTAGACAAACTTTGCCCAGGGGCTATATATGTACCTCGTATGAAGATTTCCCCACAACCTGGACTGCTGAGAATGAAAATTAAACTATCCTTATAGTGCCCAAAGGCACCTCATACTGCTTCTAGGTGGTAACCATGGATACCTCCCATTGTTGTGAATGGCCCACCACCAGAATAAAAGCCATTTGTTTTCTGCCTTCCCTAGGGGTGTTATTAAGTGCTTTGCTTCCCTCCTTTCCTTGATGCCATCTCACAATGACTCAGGTTAGGGTTCAGGTACTCAAGGATAAGAGCTGCCACTCAGGACCTGTGAGGACTTTGGAGGAGGGGAATTAAAAGGATGAGGATGAAGTTGGCAAAAGATGACATCCAGTAGGGCTCTTGAGAGGCAGTGGGTGGGGGTGGGCTATTGGTGTCACTGGAGATGTTATTAAGGGCATTTATGAGGCAGCATTCATGTCTGGAGTCCCATCTGACTGGCATCAATAAGTGTCTCTGTTCCATTCTGGAAGGAGAGCCTTAATTAGGCATGAAGAGATTCATCAAACAGCAGCCTCTTGGAGCTGTTGGTCTCCTTGCCATCTGGATGGATAGTTTCCCACCCTCAACAACAACAGTGGGAATGATGGATGAGGTCCCACAGCTCAACACCCCTGGGCTCTGAGAAAGCCCAAATGGTATTTATCCTCCCCAGAAACAATGAAAATCTGCCTGTGTCGATGGGCACGTGTGCTGTGGTTCATACTAAGGTTCGTCCTTGGAGGATGTGATACTGACCTGGGGCAGCTAAGCCCACATCTACCTAAAGTCAATTTTTAGTTTCCAGTGAGTGCTCCAGCCACATGGATTTATAGAATAAGCCCTGGAGTGAAGGGAGAATGGTGGTGAAAATTCCATGCAGGCCTTTGCCTCAGTTTAATGACCTATTTCTTCTGCTTTGGTACAACCCACATGACTGTTTTGGAAGGTTCTTTTGACATGAGAGATGCAAAATGGCTTCATTCACTATAAAAGCCTCTATAGACATCCAGGATTTAATCCAACAAACATTTATTGAGAAACTGTTGTGTGCTATGCACCACGCCTAATGCTGTGATGGATACAGATGAATAAAACAGTGCCTGCCCTTGGCAGGGTTATAGTCTACGAACAGACATAGGACAAGTGCACAAGTAGCTATAATACAAGGCAGAATATGGTAAGTGCCATGAGAAAGGGAGAAATAAAGTGCTGTGGTGGTTCTGTGGGGGGAGAGTTCCCAGCATTGGTGGATCGGGGAGGGCTTCATGGTGGATGTGGTCTCTGCATGGGCTTTGGAAGAAACTCAAGAATGATCCAGAAGATGTGACTGCAAGGCCGAAGGCACAGGGCCAGGAAACATGGTGTCTTTCCCAATACTGACAACTCTTCTGGATTGGCCAGTGCAGGATATGAAGGGACCTGATTGAGTGTAATGTCAGGATAAAGATGGGCACATTTTTGTGGGCCAGGAGATCTTAGCTGAGTTCATGAAGAGCTGGAGTTACATACCATTGTGCATGCTCAGGGAGGTCTGGGAGAGGAGGCCACTACTAAGAGGCCCAAGGGACAAGTAGAGGCAAGGTTGGGACTAGTTGGAAAGAGGAATGAGGGAAAACATGGAAGAGTCAGTGATCATCTTAGGGTCCCAGAGTGTGTTGAAAGAATCACTGGTGTTCCAACCAGAAAATAAGGGATCGTGCAGGGAAGATAGATGGTCTACTTAGCTTCAGATGTCTTGAGTTCAAGATGTCAGAGGAGATAGAATATGCTGAAAAAAGCAGTGTATCCTCCTAGAACTGGGAGCATCCCAGTGGAGCTAAACAGCTAAGGGGAGTGGGGGGTATTCTTTGGGTGGTGGTAGTGGGGTCTGAAGGAAGGCATGGAACTGTGGATGCACAGCTTAGAGGCCTTTGGGGAGGATCTTGTTGGGAGGAATGGCTACCTTGTGGTTCAGGGAGAAGAGAGGGGGAGAATGGGCAGATCTTCCCTGGCTCTTTTCAGCTCAAGGTAGGAATGCCAATAAATACGTCATAAATACATAAATAAATATATAAAAAAATGGTTGTGGAGGTTGGCTTGGGAGAGGTAAAAATCTTAAGAACATCGCGTCTTGCCCAGAAGAATTTGCTGTAGGGCTTTGCATTTAGCACATGGAGGTGACTGAGATGCTGGCCCAGGAGTAGGCTAGGAGGGGACATTAAGGTGTGGTACAGATGAGTGGCAGTAGGGACTGCCGACCCTGCCAAGGTCTGGTAGAGGAGGAATTAAGTGAAGAGGCTGTAGGGATCAGGGTGAATGCAAAAGGGGGTGGGGAAAGTCTGAGGGCATTAGAGGAAAGACTCCCTGTCTACCGGAGGAGGAGCCTCATTTGTGGAAGGATGAAGGTTAAGTGGGAGGGAGAGGCCAAGAGATTATGAGACAAAGTCTCATGTCAAATGGCCCAATTTTTTTTTTCAGAGTAAATGGAGGTCTGGCAGGCTTAGGCAGGCAAACTGAGGAGTTGACTGATGGCCAACAGTAGAGGGGACTAGCTGAGGCTGATGTGATGTTTATGTGGTAGCTGTGATGTTAACAGTGCAGGCTGTGTCTTCTCGGGGCCAGCCAAAGTCAACCAGCCCATGTTAAAAGGCTTTAGTAGAACCCAGCCCCTGGAAATGAGTTCTCAGTAGACAGTAAAGGACACTTGGCTGCTGACTGGAAAAGGATGGCAAGAGAGAAAGCCACGGTCTGTAGAGACCTGCAGCTCTCTGTCTCGATCATTCTAACAGCACAGGGTCTGCTAAGTTAGGGGAAAGGGCATATACAGGTAGTCCTGGGACCTCTGCCTTTTCCCATCAGGTTACAGCCTGCGTGAGTCTAGTTAGACAACTGGCCCTCTAACTCTTCTTCACAGAGAAGATGCTGGGTGGGGCTCAGGGTCACCTCCAGAGCCTGACCTCTGGGCCTTCTTCATGATTCCATGTGGGATGTTCTGACATCCAATGGCTCTCCTAACGCGAGGCCCTGTTGGTGATCGTACCTACTCCTCTAGGGCACTGAAAACTTTAGAAATTAAATGTCTTCTAGAGCCTTCGAGAGCCTTCAGATGAAAAGCTCTGGAGACATGTAAAATATGATACTAATTACCTCCACTGCTCATGAGGAGGCTGAGCCACACAGCTCCCAGGCAGGCTGTTATGGCTGTTACGTTTTTAAATATTCATTTTATGATGCAAATCCCAAATCACAAGCTTCATACTGTAACAAGAACAAAGAGGGGAACAGAGATGTACAGTCCTCAGCCTGTTTGGGGCTGGAAGGAATGTACGCAGGGTCAATGGTTCTAGGGTATCCCTCCATTGTCTCTGCTCACTTCCCATCAGCCATTAATTTAGAGCAAGCATCGTGTTCTGAATGGCTGTTGATTAATTACATCAGGCCTCATATGCTTGGGAGCAGATCTTGATTACTTTTTTTTAAAACTCTCTTCACCTTCAAGATAATAGTGTTTTGTTTTTGTTTTTTAACATTTATCTTTCAAATATGTTTTAAAACACCATTATTTATCAAGCAAGGGAACTGCATCTAACACATCAAGCTGGCTAATGCTTTGCTGTGTGTGACCTGTAAGTCCGACCCCTAAGTTGTTGGCATCAAGCCCAGTTTTCCCCTGGAGATTAGGTCCAGTGTTTGGAACTGTGTTTGGCTTTGGGTTTTTTTTTTTTTTTAACACAAGAAAAATAAGTCTTAAGCGGGAGTCCTAATGGGGGTGGGGGAGGCTTCTAGCAAAAACTCTGCAGTGGTTGATGGTGTAGAGGGGTGAGGGTGGGCAGGGATAGAGGGTAGACACTGGAACCTCTCCCAGAAGAGCTTGGTGTGGGCAGGTATGACTGTCAAGATGGGAAAGTGACAAGGTGACATTGACGAGGCAGGCTGGCTGCAGGGGACTCTCAGAGTGCAGGACGCAGAAAGCAAATAGGGAATGACTGCAGAGACCCAGGGTTAGATGTGTCACAGTCTTCCAGGTGTCCAGTTCTGGGAGGTGGTGCCTAGAAAGCTGATTGTATATGTTTTGAACAAAATGACACCTATTGTAACTGTGCTCTTTCAAGCACTTGCTGTGTCTTTCTGGTGATAGATGGGACAGTAGAGTTCCTTCATGTGACATTCTAAGAGGATGGGATAAAAGCTAACCTGGAAGTTGAAGTCCTAGGGTCACTTCTGCCTCAGTGGACCTCATCCAACAAAACGATCCTATTTTGTACACTCTTTTGTCCTTTTCTGAGGTGGAGCAAATTCCTAGAAGATGCCAAGTCTCTAATACCATGATTTACAACAATCTACCTCTTTAGGGCCATGTGCTCTTCTGCCCTACTAAATCCCAGGTGGTACTTGTCTAACCAGAATATGGGGCTGTCATTGAGTTTCCTCCAGCCTCTCTCCATAGCTGTGAAGGCTTGTCTGGGACGTAGATGTCATGCGTACATGTCCTTTGGGCAGCTACACTCTCAAGTTCATGAACAAAGCCCTCAGCTCTGTTGTGACCCGTGATGCTTGGTCTCCTTGTGCCTCTTTGCCCAGTGGAACTCTCCAAGTCTCTCCTCCATGAATTACACCTCTTTAGACTGGTCCAGGCTGTTATCTCTGGGTCTGGGCTACCCAGAATCCACTTCACTTGGAGGTTCGGGGAAGCTGACAACAGGTGGCTCTCCATTCATCCATGAGCCCAAAGATCCATCCAGCCCAGGAAGCAGGTTGTCATCCAAAGTCATGGGACTGGCTTCTTTGCATGTCAAGTCCTTCTGCCCCCAAAGACGGACTGAGTCTCCATCTGGTCCAGGTGGGTTCTCCACACCTTCTTCCTGTGGCTTATCTGCCTAATGCTAGATGAACACCACACAGTTATAAATACTCAGGTCAATATATATATGCAGGTATAGATATATATATTCTGGTCACTGTTTTACACTTTAACAAAGAAAACCACTAGCCTGCTTGTTCTATTGTTTGTGCCACCCCGACTCCCATCTGCCTGTGGTGTAGCTGGCAGGAAAGTGAGCCACTGAGTCCCATGGGCTGCCCTCCTTACGTAGCCCCATCACACTGGCCGACAGTCAGTTTCAATGCCCCCTGTTCATGTAGGCTTTTGAGGGCCTTGAATTCCAAGGGCATGGTATGGGGGCTGGCCTGGGAGGTGTAGCCATACTTGAGGCTGTCATAATAGTGGTACTTGACAGGGTTCTGATTCTGATCCAGTGGGAAAGGCCAGAAGCCATAAAGGTAGATCTGATTGCAGAAGCGTGTGGCCAGGGTGTACATCAAGAGGCCGGTGGTTGGTCTTTTGATGTGGACTTTGTTGGTTAGCCAATATCTAGAGGAGAAAAAAAAAAAGAAGTTAGAAAAGGAACAGTAAAGTCTGGGAAGATGACTCACTTGGTAAGTTCCTGGCTTTCAAGCATGAGAACCTGTTTGGATATGTCAGCACCCATGGAAAAGCTGATGGAATACACCTGTAACCTTGTCGTCTAGGGGCCCAGTAGAATCAGGAGGCTCCCTGGAGCTCATGGGTCACCCAGCCTAGTCAATCAGTGAGCTCTGGGCTTAGCAAGAGACCCTGTCTCTAAAACGGAAGGCAGAGAGTAGAGATATGTAATATCAGCTTCTGGCTGCCACACTTACACACTCGCATGCAGGCACGCATGCACACGCCCTCCCCCCCCCCCCCCCGCCCGCCCCATGTACCCACTATACATTATACATCATAAACAAACACGTACAGGAACCATGAAGAAATGTGTTTGTGACTACTTCTTCCCAAGAAGGAAGAAATTTTTACTTGTTTAGCAGCCCACTTGCTGCCACTCCAAGAACTAATCAAGTCAGAGACCCAAGGCTTCCTTCTCAGAAGTCTGACGACCTCCACAGTTCAGCACCTTGAGTTGGTGCTTTTCTGTGCATGAGTCTATATGGGGTCTGGGGTGCCAGGATGGAAACTGACAACCTGAGGTCACCCATGCAGTATGTACCTTACCTTGAACTCAAACCCATTGACAACGGATGCAAGAGTTAGCAGTTTTCGGTAACTGGCTGGATGATAAAGACTCTTGGCTTTTCGACCCTATGGCTCCAATTACGACTATGCGGCCACACTAAGTCTGAAGTTAAAGAGCCACCATCAACACACATTGGTGTGTCCATGCTTGACCCTGATCTCGCTTAAAGCATGCTTGCTTATACAGTTCCCATTGCCTTACCATTCATCCTCTCCACTTAGGCAGGCTCAGTTAGACTTGTTTCCTGTCAGTGCTCCCAGAAGCCCTGCCCTCTGAGCAGCTGACCTTCTCTGACCATACATGTAACTTTTCTGCAGAGCTGGGGCAATCAGGGTGGTGGTCTGTCTGGGCTGGATTCTGTCTACATGTTTCCTGCATTAGGACTTGGTCGAAGAGTGATGGGAGGAAACACAGAGAAGTACAGAGAGCAGGGTGTTAAATGAGGCATCATAGGTGAGTGGAGTTCTATGCATTTCTGTGTACCTTAGCCAGGACCACAGCCTGGAAGGGGCCATCTTCATTCTGGATGAGGAATCATGGCCCGGAGGATGGAGATATGTAATTCAGATGGTTCCATCATTAGTTTCTGTTCCATTAGTGTCTTTGAGAAAGTCACTTCTCTTTGATGAACCTCATTTTTCATATTGATGCATAGTCTAGAAATGCCCAGGTTCCAACATTCCAGGAGAGTCTAGAAATTTCTCTCCATGTGAGAAAGCTTCTGTTTGCTATCATTCTCGATTCCTACTGTCTGGATCTGGAGTTCACACTGAGTGGCTCCCCACTTCTTTATTTGTAGTTAAAGCTCCACTTCTCCCAGCAGAATGAGTTTAATAGCCAGGCTTCTGTGCCAATGAGAAGGGAGAATTGCTGACGAGTGAGCTTGCCCAACGCGTCTCTAAGCTAGACCCAGACCATGATTCTCTGTCCTTAAACAACCTCCACAGCACAGCATCTTACAGGCTCCCACTCGCCACTATTCCACTGAAGTGAAGGCCAGCACAGTTTCTGATGGTCCACTGCACAGCAACACATACAACTTTACCCTCAAACAAGCCTATTAAATTCATGCTGGAAGTAGAAGGACACCAGAGCAAGATATTTACTTGTTGTTGAAGGTTAAAACTGGTGTGTGTGTGTGTGTGTGTGTGTGTGTGTGTGCATTGTGTGTGTGTTCTTCATAGTGATTTTAGCTGGCAGGGAGTGGAGAGGAGGGGAAGGCTTCCTAGAAGCCCAAGAAATTCTTTATGTACAATGACTCTTTCTGAAGCTCAAAAAGGAAACCCAAAAGATTACAGCGTCAACCTAGAGCATCTCCTTGCTTGTTTGTTTGGAGGAAGCATCAGCTTATGAATTTGATGAGGTTACGGATGCCTAATAATCCATGTAGTTAAAGTATGCAATATTTGCAATGTTTGATCAAATAAGAGGTATTCTGAGGACCCCCACAACCCAGCCCTCCCAACAGAACTATCTCTCTGGTGTGATGTTAATGCCACTTTGGACCTTGAGATGGGAGACTGTGGGTCCAGATGACCACACCTAGGCTTGTGGTTCTCCTGGGCATAGTGGGAACCTGGTGGTCCTTTGTACAACCATGGTTGTTCCGTAAGTCTGTTAACTTGGAGACTCTCTCTTTTCTGCCTCCCCCTGTTTTATTCTATCAGAACCTAGAAACTTCCTAGCAACTAGATTTTCCAACAGGGAAAAAGATGGAATGACAAAGACAGAGCCATGCAGTGGCTCTGGTAACTGCAAACACAACACAACTGAACACAGCAAGGAACAACACATCTCTCTCCTTACTTCTCCATACTGCTGATGTTTCTATGGTGATGGTCTACCATAGCCTCCCTCCACCCCCAACTCCTCACAGCCTCCTGGACATCTCTCAGAAATCTCTCCCTGTTCCACAGGCCATCCAAATTCCATGGTGAAAACTCCAAAAGACCTGCCCTGGCTACACTGGCAGCTTTGCCTACATTGCATCCCAGTGTAAATGGCCCCAGCTCTCTTCTAAGGCCCTATGTTGTCTCATAGTGCTTCCCCCCTGTCAAGGTTCTGTTGCCCCTTTGCCTTGGTCTCTGGCCTGTATCTGAGGTCACCTGTTAATAGTTTCTTCCCCAGGCTGTTGAAATCTCACGGGACTGCAGAGTGTCTTTTCTTTACACTCTGGGTTCCCAGTGCATCATCTCTCTTGCTGTCTCTGTGCTAAGGGGTAAGGATTGCTGAAGAAGTGTTTTGTCACTTACATGGAAGGAGGTCTAATCTCAGAACCGAGGGCTGTGTTTAGTCTTTCCTTCCCTTACTGAGCTTCCACAGGGTCATAGCCTACTCTCCATGGGTTAGGTACGGGCATGGATTGGGGTGTCACTTGTCTGAAAGAAAGTATGTTGAGAATATGAGGGGTAGCCTACGTGTAGTAAGTCACACAGGGGTCTAGGATGCTGTGGTCATGGTGTCTCTTCCATGGGAGATATAGATGCTGGAGATCCTAAGCCAAAAGGGGAATTAATGTCATTATTCCAAGAATCCACAGGATACCAGAAGTACTGACTGCAGCTACTTGGGTGTTTCTGAAAGGCTGCATTTTGTGAGGTTTCCTTCCAACTGCCCCACAGTGCAATACTGTTCTGATCTCTTGAGAAGACTGACATGCTTTGAAAAGTCCCTTGTGACCCTTATTCTTCTCCAACTATGATGGCTATTCTTGGCTGTCAACTTGACTACACTTGGAAATAACTAACCCCCTTCCCCCTAAATAGGGCATACCTGTGAGGAATTTTGGCTTAATTTGAAACAGAAAGATCCACTTCTAATCTTGATCTTTGATGTGGGAAGATAAACCCTGAATCCAGAACTTTTGAGGTGGGAAGACCCGCCTCTAATCTGGTCCATTCCTTCTGCTGGAAGTCTACATAAGAATATGGAAGGAGGAAGGTATTGGTTTTTGCCTGCTTGTTTTTGCCTCACTAGAAAGTCTATTTTTTTCAGCAGTATTAGAGCCTACTTTTTCAGGATTATGGCATATACTGAAAACCAGCTGAAACATCTTGCCTTGTGGACTGGACAACTACTAGATTCATTGATCCTTCCATTCATAGTTAGCCATTGTTGGATTAGCTGTTAGTTGTCATACTAATACATCATCCATGTGTGTGTTGGGGGGGCGGTGTGGGGGGTGTGGGGGTGTGTGGTGTGTGTGTGTGTGGTGTGTGGTGTGGTGTGTGTGTGTGTGTGTGTGTGTGTGTGTGTGTTTCTGTTACTCTAGAGAACCTTGACTAATATACCAATCATCCTAATAACATTCCACAGCCACTTCCCTCATGTATCTCAGCTGAGGTCTAGCCTTGACTTCAGTAGCCCTCTCACAGTACTCTACTCCTCACCCAGGGTTTCACATAGTGGTAACAGACTGGGGCATTAGGAAGCCCTCAAGGATTAATCAAGATCCTATTGGTGAGGGGTTGAACTGAGGCTACCTCATCGGGTCCTCTGATTCCACACCGTTGTTCTTTGTTCTTTGTAGTCTAGCCCTGACAGGACATGGGTGGCCAGGGAGGTGCATGATGCTAGGGACTGAGTCTGCTGATGGGGCCATCTATTTATTTACAAGCTAACAGGAAGGAAGCACAGTGACTGTTTAGGGATGCTTGATGCTGAAGTTGAGGCTCCTAGGTCACCATGGTATTCTCTGTGCTCAACAGAGCTATGAGATGAACTTGAGAGGGCCCTGGGAGACAAAGGCAGGGATTCTATAAAGAGACAACTCCAAGTGGGGCTGAAAATGGGTATAAAAGAGCTTTTGATAGTAATAAAAGTCTTTAAAAAGCAGGAGTGTGCAGGTGGTTTCACAACTGTATGTTATAGTTCATCAAACTGTAGTTACAATATGCGAATTAATAAGCATCAACTATACTTCAGTAACCTTTTTCTGTTCTTTGTTTGTTGTTTTAAAGATGACTTCCGGAAGGATCACCAATGATGGCAGGTTCTCCCACACATCCTGGGAGATGTTCGTCTACCTCGGCTGACACACATCCAGTAATGGGGAGCTTGCCCTTTGCTAAGGTGGCCTATTACATTTCAGTCCTAATGTAAAGTTTCTTAATTCATTGCCCACTGCAACATTGGGTGCTTTAGGAGATGCCTGGAGCCCACCCCTCTGTGCAGCCTGCACATTGAGATTCCCATAATGTCCTTCAGTAACTCCTGCTCTGACTATGATGTGGGAAAGGACCCAAAGGGAAAGGGGAACAGAGTAAATGCAGGAAAGAGGAGGACTCAACCAGCCCAGCAGCCTGACAGAGTTACAGTGGAGTAAAATGGAAATTGGAGTGTGTATAAGGAGAACCAGTGTCCAGCCTTTGTGGTGTCACATAATGGGGGGGAGTGGCAATAGTGGCATCTTCAGGAACGACCAGTTTTATTGTTACCCTTTAAGGTGATACTAAGATTTTCTGAGTTATTTTTTAAAGCACTAGAATCTCTCTCTCTCTCTCTCTCTCTCTCTCTCTCTCTCTCTCTCTCTCTCTCT
>JADRCD010235172.1:0-16136 GCA_019843815.1 Montemys delectorum
TCTAAGATCAAGTATGACAAATGGGACCTCAAAAAATTGCAAAGCTTCTATAAGGCAAAGGACACTGTCAATAGGACAAAATGGCAACCAACAAATTGGGAAAAGATCTTTACGAATCCTATATCTGATAGAGGGCTAATAACCAATATATACAAAGAACTCAGGAAGTTAGACTTCAGAGAACCAAATAACCCTATTAAAAATGGGGTACAGAGCTAAATAAAGAATTCTCAACTGAGGAATACTGAAGATGCTCCAACATTTAATAAGGACACATGATCCACTATGTTCATAGCAGCCTTATTTATAATAGCCAGAAGCTAGAAACAACCCAGATGTCCCTCAACAGAGGAGTGGATACAGAAAATTTGGTACATTTACACAATGCAGTACTATTCAGCTATTAAAAACAATGAATTTATGAAATTCTTAGGGAAATGGATGGATCTGGAGGATATCATCTTGAGTGAAGTAACCCAATTACAAAAGATCACACACGGTATGCACTCACTGATAAGTGGATATTAGCCCAGAAGGTCAGAATACCCAAAATACAGTCCACAAACCACAAGAAACTCAAGAAGGAAGGCCAAAGAGTGGACACTTCGATCCTTCTTAGAAAGGGGAACAAAATACCCATGGAAGGAGTTGCAGAGACAAAGTATGGAGCAGAGACTGAAGGGAGGACAATCCAGAGACTGTTCCACCTGGGAATCCTTCCCATATTCAATCATCAAATCTAGACACTATTGTGATTGCCAGCAAGTGCTGGCTGACAGGAGCCTGATATAACTGTCTCCTGAGAGGCTCTGACAGTGCCTGACTAATACAGAAGTAGAGGCTCAGAGCTATCCATTGGACTGAGTACAGTCTCCCCAATGAAGGAGCTAGAGCGAGGACCCAAGGAGCCGAAGGAGTTTATAGCTCCTTAAGAGGAACAACAATATAAACTAACTAGTACCTTCAGAGCTCCCAGGGACTAAAATACCAACCAAAGAATACACATGGTGGGACTCATGACTCCAGCTGCATATGTATAGCAGAGGATGGCCTAGTTGGTCATCAATGAGAAGAGAGTCTCTTGGTCTTGTTCTATGCCCCAGTGTAGGGGAATGCCAGGGTCAGGAAACAGGAGAGTGTGCATTGGTGAGCAGGGGTTAGGAGGAAGGAACAGGGTTTTGTTTTTGAAGGGGAAACTGGGAAAGGAGATATCATTTGAAATGTAAATAAAGAAAATATCTAATAATAAAATAAAATGGAAAAATACACAGGTGAATATATAAAGAAATTGTGTTCTATATTACTGTAGAATTGTTGTACTGTCATAAAAAGAAGGGAATAAAGTCATTTGTGACAAGAAGGATGAAGCTTCAAATCATTACAGGATATAAAATAAATAAAACTCCAGAAAAGATTTTTTAAAAAAGCTGAATTTGTAGAGAAAAATTCAGGCAGATCTAGGTTTGAATTTCACCATAGCCTTTTAGTAAATATAGAGTATTGTCTGGTTACTTTGTATAACAGCTCTCTAACTTTGAGCCTTCATTGGTAACGTGGGTTAGCATTACAGGTATGACACTGTTACTGCTAGAATTCAATGACAAACCCTGTTTGTGAGCTTAGCAATAAGCCTGATACCTCAGCATACAGACTTGTATTAGTATTGATACACATTGCATTGCTCCTACAATGTCTGAGCATGATGTAATAATATCATAATGCAATAGTGTCAACTCTGCACTTACCAATCTAAGCTTGGTCAGATGTGCTTTTGAAGATTTGTGGACCGTAGCCTATATTGAGTACTGGCTCCAAATGAAATGGATCCACTTAGCTCTCTGAGTGCCTGAGCTTGCATTTACCCCTTCCCCATGCCCTTATCCACACTCCTTTAGAACTTTGTTGCTCTGCCCTTAATGTGTAGGTTGGACCACCTCATCACAATGATCTATCAAGACCTTAAAAAACAATGTTATTTTTTTAATGTTACCCAACCCACACTCAGCTTTCAACAGTCATATTTTGCTAAAATAAATAAATAACCCATTGCTCTGCCTGAAAAAAAAAATAATGTATAACTTGGCTATTATTCTGAATATAAAGAACCACTCTATCTACTGAACAAGAAGAATAACCTTGAGTGAGTATCTTACAGACTTCAATAACTGTAGGTGCAAGGTACAGGTTAAGAAAGTCTTCTGTGAGTTGAAGCTGTAGGACAGCCATTTTCACCCAGGACATGTACCACTGCAGCCATCTTATCAGTGGGTAGGCTTGTACTTACTAAACTCATGACTACTTCTTTCTTTATCATGTGTAGAAATGTGTTTTAATGTGTGTAGAAAAAAATAGACATTAATTTTAACTTTCAACTTAATTTTCCTTCTTAAATAGGTACACTATATCTGATGAGACTAATCTGCTAAAGAATATGCCATCTATAGAAAGGCAATATATACACAAATCTATTGGTCCCTGACTCATTAAATTTACATCCCAGGTATGATGTGTACTTTATAGAAGTTTTGGTGATCTTTTTTTCCCCAAGCATTAATTATTTTGTGGAATATCCCATGTTTTTCATTCAATTCTGTGTCAAATGCATGTTAGACTTCTTAGTTCATGAGCACATCTCTGTGATTCACTAAACGTTATAAGGAAAGACACACCATGGACATCACAATTCTAATACATTGTCATAATAAAGTCAAGTCTCCTCTCCCTCATTTTGATCATGACTGGCATTTGTTATGTTTCTTACAGTTATTCTTCCTGAAAATATTATCTACCCAACAAGGGGTATGAAGTAATTTTCCATTAAAAACTGGCTATTTTTCCATATCCCCAATCTTCTCTTTCTCTTTGATTCTAATTAAAACAACTTGATTTGGAGCTTACCATTCTGATTTGTTTCAATATTGGAGGCTCTGGCTCTGTGGCAGGCCACTCTGCTATTGCACACCATGATCACGTGGATGGCATTTCACTTAGACAAACAAGGCCGTTACTGTATCTTGAGGCACATACTTTCCAAGTAAGTGAATAGCATTCATCTGGTTTGCTCAGTCCCTTTGCCTAGTTACACACTAACAAATTTGAAAAGGTTACACACGTATAGGCAAGGCATTGTGACACAATTTGGATTTATTCTAAAGGAGGAGAAACTAAAATCTCACCTTGAATGTATGGCCATGGGCAATGTCACTGACAAGCTTCTATGAATGCCTTCCCAGACTCCTGACCTGGCAAAACTAATCTTATCACATTTCTGAAAACATCTACTGGAAGTGTGGAGGACCGTTCACAAAACTGAATACCAAGAGCTCAAGGAAGGGAGATTCTAAATAGCAGGCACTGCAACTTAGAGAGAAGTGTAAGGTTTCCAATGTCTACAATAGTGTAAGACCTCTCACTGGTCATGAACTCTATGGGACTGTGAGTTCACATCCTCTGTACTTACTGCTGTTTTTCTTTGAGAGACCCACACACTCAGGGTGAGCTTTCTTGCCTTTTGGCTTTGAAAAAGCATCGAGATGTTCAGTGTGAGTTTGTCTGCTTCTTCTGACTTCTGCTGAAAGAAAAGTTTGATTCTCCACTCTGAACTTGAGAACATGAAAGCCCAGTTGTTCTTGGCCACTGAAGTTTTGCTTTGGAGCCAGCTACACCTTTTATGGTTATTTTCTTGAGTCTTTCTTCATAGTCCTGTAATTACAGAGGATGCTGCCAAGGAACCCTTGCAGCCATATCCAACCACGTGTTGCTTGGAGCTGAGCCAACTTGACAGCCAGGGAGCTGCTCCGAGCTCAGCCAACCTCATTTTTACAAGGTGAGGCTACCTCCCTTAACCCAAGGTAGCTTGTCTTCAGAAATGAAAATACAACCAAGTCGTTTGCAATCTGATATAACTTTCTTAAGATAAAACATCTTTGAGACCTTGAGGGACATTTTTCTGAGATGTGTGACAATACCTTTCTAGGACAAGGTATTTGAGATTGACCATAACCACAAACTAAGAGAAACTGATTACATTATTCATTTTCAACTGGAATTTATTTATAGCTCTTAAAGATGTTAATGAAACCATCTTCATATACATTTAATAGTGGTTGTATTTGCCAGTGCTAAAATGTATCAATGATATTTGGAATATATCATCTATAGCGTTTAGAAAATGAGTGTGATCAGAAATCCATGTTTTAAGGGAAACTGACTGGATTGATTGGAGGGAGGAGTATCCATGGCTAGCATGTGGAAAGAAATGAAACTGAAGCCAAATCATTTTGGCTAGGTACATGTTACACCTATAAAATACACATTTCAAGTAATTACAAGCTTAAAAATTAAATAGTTGATTGAACATTTTACATGCTCCTTGGGACTTTTTTCGTGTGTTCTTTCTTCTATAACCATTTTTGATGCTAAAATGCTCCAGCAAATCAGTATGAAGCTCTGAGTTTAGGGACAGTGCTGTTTTATTACAGGACTGGGAGTAACTGACTTTTTTGTCACTTAAGGAAGTCATTGTTTTCATTACAGAATAACAATGCATTTAATTTAGCTATTTTAAAGCAGTCATGGAATCACCTCACATTTGAATCACTTTAAATAAGTTGCCATTTGTCTTCTGTTGATATACAAAGTGTGATGGGTGTTGTTTGGAGACAGAGGGAGAGACTAAAATGACAATACTTCCCATTATTCAAGTAAAAAAGAAATCTCCCAAATTTGTTATGAAGTTGAATCTTATACTCACATTTCCCCTTTATCCTGAACAACAAATAGTCCAGCCCTTTGGTCTCTTCTCAGTACATGACAGTTCTGTACATACCGTACTTAGAGAGCTGACAGTGTTTTCCATGGTAGCCAGCAGACAGGTACATCTTCTAGTGACTGGATGACACTTTGTTCCTTGCTGGACACTGGCATACCTGGTTACAGTCTTTCCCATACATGCCTGGTGGGCAGACTTAGGAAAAGAGGAAATGTACACCCATATGAATTGAATTTGTCTGTGTAAATATGGTTCTAAAAGTGAAAGCAGGGGCAACTTATTAAATAAGACCATGGCCTACAGAAGTGCACAGCCCTTCGGGATTTAGGTTTCATTAAATTTGCTTGGGGATTACTTCACTATTTGATTTTGTTTTGTTCAGTCAATTTGTGATTGACTGTCAAGGGTTGGCTGCAATTTTCTTGTCATGGAAAAAAGTCATAGTGCGATGTCAGGGAAAATCAGCTAAAATAATAGTACAATTCATTTGGGACCTCATATCTGGATAAAGATATTGTTTCTGGGGTAGCTGTTTCAAAGTCTCAAGGTGGTTTCTCTCTGCACATTAGCAGGTACTGTATTTGTGTCGCTTGTCAGCCACTTAGCCATGTTCTGCTGTTTCCTTATGTAGTCTCAACACTGAAGTTCCTCCATTCAACTTTTAAATCACATGAAGGAATTTTTTAAAAAGTAAAA
Source organism: Montemys delectorum (assembly GCA_019843815.1). NCBI lineage: Eukaryota > Metazoa > Chordata > Mammalia > Rodentia > Muridae > Montemys > Montemys delectorum. Next base: position 5,468 of record JADRCD010235172.1, read on the forward strand.
AGGGATATGGGTATTTTTTTTTTCAGCACAGAATATGAAATCAAGTAGATAGTTTGGGTTTCACGGTTATAGGCACATGGCAATTCCAACAAATTCAATGGAAGAAAAGCAAGCAAGTTGGCCATTAGATCCTATAAACTTAAAACAGACTAGCAATGCCTACACCAACTTTTAACATACTTTGCTGTGGGTATAGACACTCTGATTTACAAATATGGATTGCTCAGATACCTGTTCACGAAGCATTCATGTTGAATCTGCCAGATGCTCAAAAGACACATTTGGTTCTACTGTCAAGAAAGCATATTGACTTGGTTGATTTTTAGTGTCTAAAAAATAAGAACCAACCACAGTGGGGGTGGTTGTAGGTGACCTTCCTGTTTTTCTACCATATAATCAGTAAACTGAGAATATACTTTTCAGTCCTCTGTGACATGATACGAATTCCTTAAGGGGAGGTATCTACACAAAAGGCTGACAATCAACTGACGAAATAATTCATCTTCATTAGAGTCTTACAAAAGTTTTACAAAGTCAAAGTTGAATTGATTACACATTCTTCCTGGCTTTTGGAATCCGTGTCTGCTGTGACAGTTATATGATGATGAAGTTTGGACTTCTCACACAAGACATGCCCACAGTGCACTGTGATTAACTACACTAAGAGTTGCAAGGGGGTGATTCTCAACATAATAGGATCTGGGTAATAAATTACAGCACCTCAACTTATTTGTCTACTTTCCATTTTGAGGCATGAGGGCTAATGGCACAGGGAAATCTGAGCTGGTGTGATTTGAATGAGCCATCAAACAGTTGTGCTGTGTGAAAGTGTCTGGTAAATGTGCAGTCTAGGGATACTATGTAAGTGAATGGACCAAGGGAGCAGGCCACTGTCACTGCACAATCCCTGGCCTCAAACTATGCATAAATTTCTAAAGCAAGATTTGGAAAGACCCATAGAATGTATGCTATGGATTGTTATAAGTAGTGATGCAGAGGACTTAGTAACAGAGAAAAATTTCCTAAGGCATCCACAAAATGTATTCCCTTTCTTTTGATACTTAGTTTGGGAGCCTGTATTTTACAATATTGACCTGCCAAACCAGATATGTTCATTCGTTCAATAGTGGCATATTGGTTATGAACTAATTGTTTGTTGTTGTTGTTGTTGTTGTTGTTTGCTTTTGTTGTTGTTGGTTTTTTCATATATATATTTGAGGCATGCTACACATAGGAAATTTCAAAACTTATAGGAAAATTCTGGTTAAAAGTCTATGGTTGGGGAATTCCCAGGCTAGGGGGCGGAACTTAGTATTGTTATTTTGCAAAATGGTCATGATGTCAAATTGCCTTCTAAATATTTATAATTTTACCTATTGATCTTGGGTGCTCTCAACTGTGGTTAGATAGTGTTTCTGCAAGCAGTCAATGCAGACATATACAAATGGTCAAAGTGCTAGAATGAAATACTTAGTGATCTGGCATCAGTCATTGTTACCACGCCTACCAAGGTTTAGGGAAGGTTGTTGTGGAAGAGAAGACAGAATGAACATGAGAGTCAAAGGATGGAGAGGAGTGCTATGATGTAGCATTGCTGCTGTACTGCTGAACTCTCAGCAGTTGTGCTCACCTGCAACCAAGCCTCCTAGGACTGATATAGATTACTAGAGAGGATGCTCTCCATGGACTGGGGAGATGCTCTCCATGGATGGGAGAGATGCTTTCTAGGCCTGACACCATTTTGAAGAGCTGTTAGCAGATGACAGATGCTGAAAGCAAGACAATAATACTTTTTTGAGGATGATAAATTTCTCAGACATTGGTGCTTGTACAGGTAGCACTAATTGGACTTAGGGAGTGCGTGTACATGCTTACTTAGCTTGTTGGTAATATTGAGGTATAATATAGGGCTAAGAAATTTGGGACAGTCACAGGGGAAAAAAGGAGGAAAATGAGTAAAACGAATGGGAAGAAAAAGAAAAAAGTAATATGAAATAATGAACTTGGAATAGGGACTCATTGAGGAGATATGGTTGGGGAGATACAGGGATAGATGAGTCGAGTAAGTGGGGGACTGTACATTTGTATATATTTACATATATATATATATATATATATATATATATGACTTTTAACAAGTCTACTCAGATAATTCAAAACTTGAAATGTTCAACTTAATGATACTTAATGATATCTACAAAATTTCTTCATATAAATTCACATAATCACACATTCTAAGAATTAGGACATAGAGATTTTTGAGGGATCATTATTAAAATCTCTACACTCCTTAATGCTGCATGTAATTTTGAACTCAATTCTTAGGAGTGATGTTATCATATAGGGTCAACTTCCCAATATTAGCTCAATATACAACCTCTTTAAAAATGAAAGTCTATAATATATTTAACTATATAATGTCAAAACATATGGAAAGGCTTTGGCAATAATTTAAAGATAATTTTATTTCATAAATGGATCCAAAAGACCATTTAATGTTACATTGAGAATGTTTGGGGACTGTCCAGAGAAGGTCATGGCCCTGACAGAGAACAGTGGAGCCAGGTAGAGAATCCAGCAGGTATTTCAGGGAAGACCGAGAGGAAGATATGAAGAAAGGAATCTGAGGACAGACATTCAGATGAAAGACTGACAAGGTCCCAGGGGAATATACCCATCCTGAGCTGCTTTCTCATCCTGGTGTCCCAATATGGTCCCCTTTAAAACTGTTATGCACACAGTAGTTCATGTGACTAGACAATGTAGTAACTGAGTATTGAAACCAGGATCAAGAGTATTAGAAGGATGAGCTCGTCCCTTTCCCCTCACTCTCTCAGAGTTTCAGAAAAATTAAGAGACATAGGTCAACATTTCTAAATTTTGAAGACACATGAGGACAAATGGTATAACTCTGGCTCTCAGCCTAAAACATCTTTACACTAAGACATTCTTGTTCACATCTTATCAGCCCCAAGGGCCCTGAATCTACTGGTCATTCCTATTTAAACCAGTGGAGTTAGTTTCTCTTCCAGCTGACATCCTTCTGCATGACAGAGTAATTTCAAAACCACCATTGTGTAGCTTCCCTAAGGATGGTAGCATTTTGTTCTTTGAATTGACTGGTGAACGTAGTTTAAAAATGAATGGACAATGGTCTTTTGAATTAGAGATAACCAAATATTTTGATTGTGAAGCTATAATCTGGATAAAATAAATGCCCAAACTACTGTGAAGGAGGAGGAGTACTGGCTTTGTCTTGATGATTTTGAAAGTGTTCCAGGGCTTTATTAAAATTCGAAAGGTCATCTTTGATAATATTCTAATTGGAACAAAATCAATTAGAGAGACTTTAGTAAGTCCCATTATTTCAGGAACCATTCCTGTCCTAGCTTGGCTGCTGGCTATTGCCATAAGTTCGTCGAATGAAAGAATTCCCTCGTTTAAGATGATTTCTAAACATTAACTCTGTATTTTCTCCTAAAATCAAAAGTCACATGATGCATCAACTTTAAGGAATTTGTCTTTACTCAGTTATTTTATTTACATTGGTGTTTGGTGTTTTCTAAGATGGCATACAGAAACAACACGTGTGAGAGAATGCAGTGTGTTGGCTTTGCAGTCTTTCATCCATCATGTTTAGCATTCAGCATGATACACAGGTCTGGAAGACCTGTCCAACCTTAACGTCAGTCCATTCACTGTGACTGTTCCAAATTTCTTAGCCTTGTATTATACCTCAATATTGCCAACAAGCTAAGTAAGGATGTACATACACACTCCCTCACACACAAATACATGTATGCACACATATATGGGGCACACAATCATGCATACACATACACTAATATGTACACAGGCACACATACATGCACATACACATCAACACACAAAAGCACTCATGCATATACACATAGGCACACACATAAGCATATATACACAAGCACATACACACAAGCACATACAAACACACCCATGCATACACACATGGATGTATACACACATGCATACTAACACACACATAGGCATGTACACACATGCACATACACACACACACACACACACACACACACACACACACAAACCCACACACAAACCCACACACAGAGAGTCACTTAGGATTATAGAAGGAAGTATCCTTCACTAAAGCAGTTTTTAACAATTCAGATGTTTCCTTAAACACTAGTTTCTACAGATTGAGTCCGACCTTTGTGCTTTATGGCAGCATCTTCTGCTCAGGTCTCTATCAGAAGCTCAGAACCACCAGATGATGGATCAGCTGTCCCCTACAGTTCCTCAGAATGTCTTTGTATTAAACTAATGGTGCAATAGAGCAGCCAGCCTGACAGAAAGGTTATTGATTTGCAATCTAGTAAAAGAACTGACAACTTCATTGTTTTAATTGTTCATTTTTCATAGGTTGATGCATGATCTCACCCAGACCTTTTTACTTCACTCAGAGAATATATATGGGAGTCAGGACATCCGAACAACTGGGTCCCACTTAAAGTTCAAGAATCGAGAGTAGCCTTGGTGCTGCTGCCTGGACTCACTAGCAGTCCTTGAGCATGTAGGGACATGTTAGGGGTGGTTCTTATCTCTGTTCCACATCTCTTTCCTCTCTTTCAGGAAGACCTATGATGTCAGCTACAGATCTGATTGTTTCTTGAAACAATGTTCTTAGTTCTCACAGCCCATTAAAGGAGAGAAGATAGACTGGGCCAAGAGTCCCTGTGGCATTATCTGGGTTGGACTTTGCATACTCTGTTTTAGAGTCATAAAAGCCCAGCGATCTCCTAAATCATGAAATATTGGAGATAGATCTCAGAATAGGGGGGCTGCTTCCTGTTCCTGTATTACCCAATTTCTCTTGAGGTATCAAATTTAGTGAATTGGGGGGGTGATAACTACACACACACACATATACATTATGTTACACATATACTACATATAAAGGATTGTGGAGAGGAGGTAGAGGAAAATGATAAATAATACTAAGGAAGTTTGAAAAGCTATATAAAATCCTATTATTTTAAGCTTCCTACAGATGCATGTATGTTTTAAATCTAGTTAAAATTATCTTACATGGAGAAATAATGCTTTCCCCAAACCAGCACATTACTAAGAAAAAAAAGCCCAGTGTTGTATCTATTATTGACTTGTGGTCAGGATGTTTCCAGAGAAAATACAGGCTATTACTATTGCACATGAACTTGATGATAAGGAATTTTTGATGAAGATGCTTTATACCATGTTCACCAAACACAGAGAAATCCAGCTGGTACTGATCTGGAACCATTTCTGCTGCTACCTTGCAGTGCTGGATGTTACAATGTAGCCATCAAGCACAGTACCATCTGGCCTGGTGCAATAGTGAGGTGAATGTGATATGGGAGGTCAACAACATTCTAATTGAACTTAAGACCCACTCTAGAGAGGGGAATCTATGTCCCATACTGTAAATATGGGCAAGAATTACTGGATGGCTATATAATAGCCCTTACTACAATTATTTTGTTAAAATAGACATGGTATCAAACTGCATTCTACTTACTTTCTAACCACAGATGAGTGCAAGTTACTATCCATCATGAGAGAAGCTTTTTGATGCTGGGCATGATGATTAATGTAGAGACTCACAATTAGTCACAGTGACTTTGAAGTATTCAGCCCTAAACTGGATGTCCATATCACCACAATTACCAGAACCATCCACAATGCTCAGGGAACATTGTGGGACAGGAAGTGGAAGTGATATTAGATCTGGGTGGGGAAGGATGTCTTCTGGACTTTTTCCCTCCTGAACTAACAGCAGGTCTTCTGGTTATTAACGAAATACCTGCACAAAACCAAAGAAATACAAAAAAGAACACATGGAGCCTGTCCATTGCCCACATGGAGAATCTGTCACCCATCAGATTAATTTTACTTATGAATGAAGATGTTTCAGTGTGGGTCTCATCTCTTCTCCTTTCAGACAGCTATCCACCTTTCATTTGCACATGCTGATTTTCATCAGGGTAAGATTAAATGTGATTAATTGGTATGATTGGCATGATGCTCCCACTTATAAAGGATGTTTCAATCCTTTAACTTGTCCTCAACCCTTGTTTTCCAGCCAACAAGGAAAATGTAACTATTGCTTTGAATAAAAGACTTCTTACACAAGTTGTTCCTTTTGCCTCACTCTTCTATCGACCTGGATCCCCACATGAGGGATCATCATTATGTGTTTGGATGGCTTAGCCCTTTATGAAAGATTTTATCAGTTATGGGCAAGACTTTACTTTTCATCTATCAGCCTTTAAAGCATATAAATAGAGATACTATCATAATCAATTTTACATCATTCATAAGCATGGGACTTAATCCACAGTGACTACTAAACAACTTTAATAAGAATCACAATGAGTAAGTACTCTGCATTCTGTAGTGTTGTTTTGTCTCCACATCAGAGCAACCTTGCAACCTTATGACCTTGGAAACTCTGAATAATTCTTCCTTTTTAACTTCCTTCTTTCCCTGAAACAGTGTTCAGGGTTCTAGGTTCTGTATGCAATGTCAAACCCATATAGAATAGTAAATGTGGTCCCCCCTGGAAATGTTCTCAAAAGTAATATGGAAGAAAAGAATAAGTTAATCATGCAATTTGGGTACCAACAATTTACCAGGAACTCCTGCTTGTTTTTGAGGTAGATAGATATTTTCTCTCTCTTTCTGAAGGAAAATACTGAAGAAACTTTTAATGGCAGATTACAACCTTGCTGTGTCATGGCACCTTTGAACATGTAAAACTAATGGTAGAATACTGTTAAGTATTGAAGGGAATACTGTCTGATGTAGAGAATAAAAAGGCCACCTATTTGTAGGTTTCAGGCTCTAGAATGTAGTTCAAGCTCTACTAATCTATACAACTTTGGCTCAATAATTCATTCTATCTGATATCTGTACTTTAAACTACTGGTCTACCTTCTAGGGCAATAGAGTCCACACTAGACTTTAACTTTTAAAATTTATTCTTTGGTAATTTTATACATAAACAAATTGTATTTTGATTACATTCCTCCCCTCTCTCCAAGTCCACCACCTCTTAGACACTCCCCTAGTTTCCTGTGCTAACTTAATATCTTCTTCTATTTAAAATTTTTATAACTCATCCAGTATTATTAGTGCTTCCATAGCCACGTGGGTGTAGAGCATCATCATCTGAAGTATGGAAAGTCTACAAGGGAGAAAGGTGGCTATCCTTAGCAGCTTTCAATTTCCAGCAGCTTGTCAGCTAGGAGTGTAGCCTTTTGAAAATGCCCTAATATCCTAGAGTCCAGTGATGTAGTGGGGTAGCCAAGAGGATATGAATGTGAGGAAAGGGGAGACTTACAGGTTTTAAGACTGGGGTCTGAGAACAACAAATGAGCAGATCTGAGGGACACTGTAGACATGCTTACATGTTTGATAAGAAACCCTCAGCTTCCCTTGGCTTTTGGAGCACAGGGAGGAAGAGCTTAAAACAGAGTAGAGTCATTGAAAGAGCAGCTCAGCTGACTGTTTATGCTGGGGATTTGGGAGAAATTTAAGGCTGTGAATCTGAACAAAGCCATTCCCAAAGCAATGTACATGACAATGGTCCAGAAAGCAAGCTTCCCCTGGTTCATTCATTTTCAACTTGCTATGTGAGAACAGGCTCATCAAGGGGGAAAACCCCACAACAGTATTATTTGAACTATCTCCTGTCTCCTAATTCACAGATAAGTTCTCTTCTGCATTCGATACCCTGAATACCAATGTTAGGATGGTTCCTCCTTGGGTCATCCTCCACAGTGGCTCTCTACTTTTTAGAACTTAATGACTGCCATTTTTTTGGGGGGGGGTTATATGGCCCATACTAAAAAATACAGAGCAACAGGAACAAGATTCCCTCTTCTCCAGTGCTCTAGACACAAGGCAAACAAGTAATCACAACGTCATAGCATTCACATTCAATTCAGTGCTGGATATGACAGTACTCGCAGAAAGCAAGTATCTCTTCAGAAAAGCCAAAGTTTAATTAGCCATAGCTGATTTCTCATTGTCTTCATTGAAGTAGGTTTTGTTTGTTTGCTTGTTTGTTTTGTAGTAAAATATAAAAATGAGAAACCCTGGTTAAAACACTGTAGTTTGAGGACCTGAAAAATGGCTCAGCAATTAAGACCACTTGCTGAGCAATCGTGAAGACAAGAGTTCAGACACTAGTACTCAAGTAACCAGTTTTAATTCTGCGGGAGCTGATGCCCTCCTCAAGCACACACTTGCACATAGATGTTCATGCACAATATACATAAAGAAATACGTAATTAAAATACTGTGATTAGAAGGCTGACCTTTTGTAGATGCTCAAAACACAGGAACATAGGATACCCATAGACATTTATGAGGAGGGTCACAATGGAAATGTTGGTATCTTATGAATGCTGTGATTTGCCAGACTCTTGTTCTAAGTCCCTTTCCTGCACTATTTTATTTGGTAACTACAGCCACCCAATGGAAGCAACTATCATTTTTATTTTCAGAAGAATCTAAGCAATCAATGTGCAGTTATTTCCCTGAGTCATCATTCTGAGTCATGCCATCAGTCTGCTTTCCCAGATATTAACTGCACAACTGGAAAGTATGGACACATCAGGACTGATTTCTGGGCTTTAGTTGAGGGATCCACAGTTCACATTCTCCTCTCCCCTCACAGAAGCAGGAAATCTGACTGGAGACAAATGATTGGGTTTTTCATATTGCTTATTCTTGCATGTGCTACTTGGGAAAAGCTACCTCCGGGAAGCCTATATCAGATTTTGCATTAAAGTTATGTGTTTCAATTTTTATTATGAAAATGACCAGTAAAGTCATTTCTAATAATTGGAATCTTATAATTCTACCACAAGCATAATAAAATGTCTGAATGATACTTCAGGCCATAGTAGGTAGAAATCAGATTCGATGTTATACCTTTCTGCTCCTTTATAAAGCAGTTATGGATTAAGATTAAGGTACTATGTTGCAAATCATGGAGTTCCTTGGCAACTATTGGATTTAGATGAGAGGACTCTGACACAGGAAACTCACAGCTTTGTGTAAGTTTGTCCCAAGTTTGTGCATTATACCAATAATTTCTGGTGTAAAAGTTCTCCTTTGGCAATAATGAGGATTGTCAGTTCATCCAGTTAAGGGTCACAGATAGCTGGGAGAGTGATACAGCAGAGAGACACACAGGACACACCTGGATGGGAGCTCCAGGTGCATGTGGTAGACAAGAAACCTCAAAACCCAAACTGTATGTGTGCTTCTTCTCAAGTGAACTGGTGTACCATGAACTGGACATCCAATACTACTACCAAGTTATTGACTACAGGTAGTAAGAACAACCAAACATGTAGTAATCATTTCATTTTTCCAAACTTACTGGCAAAGACATTGGAAACTTGAAATTTTATTACTATGAACATGTGCTAAATTTGGCTATCCAAATGTTATGATCTTTTAGAAAATATTCCTTCAAATCCACATTAAGGTCAATGAATGATATTCCAACATAACTTTTAATATCAGTGACCACTATACATATTTTTTTTGACATGGATGATTTTACTCTTTCAACAACTAATCAAATGTTGACTGTGATAATCAAATGTCATGGAAGAAAAAATGATTTTGGTTTAAAAAATTATTGTAAGCATGTAAGTTGTAGGATTTAAAAAAAAAAAATCAGTCCACTCCTATAGTGCTCCTGAAGCCAGATGATTAACAGATACATTGAAATGAGAGCCATCCAGGTCTTTTTGGTCATCCTTGTTGACAGAGAGCTGTCATCTATAGAGCCACTATTCAACAATTGTATGGATTGCTTCAGTAAACATCTTCACAGACAACTGCCTGTTATGAATCCAACATGTAAAATTTCATGTAGTGATATATGTTAAGAGCCCAGATCACGGATACAAATATGTTATGTAATGATGAGAAATGTGAAGGACCCTTCTGTTTACTGGAAATCTCATAGTGCTACGTTTCAGTTCATCAATCACAGAGATTTAATCAAACCACAAATGTAAATAATCAAGTTCTCCATTTCCTTTTCATGGGACTCTCTATCATCTTTCCCAGAAGGAAAGAAAAATCAAGAAGTTGTTTTTAGTTATGTCACAATGTCACAACCCACAGTCCCACAGACATACCCTTCCTTAGATCACAGAAACAATCCTTGACCAGTCTGCATTCTTACATCAGAAGTCTATATTTATTAGCCAGGCTGACCATCCCCCTTTTATCACTGCAGATAAATAAGCAGCAATAGTGAAAAATATGAATTTATTACAGTTAAAGAATGCAAGGAATAATAGGTAGATGGCCTGTGGATACAGTGCTCGCTCCACAAATATGAGGACATGAGTTTGAATCCAGAACCCTTGTTACAACCAAACACTGGGGTGGCAGTATGAACCTGGAATCTTAACACTTTGAGGATGGAAATAAATGGATCCCTGGAGCTAGTTAGTCAAGATGAAATGGTGGATTCATTCTTCAATTAGAGACACTGAATCACAACCTGAGGTAGAGAAGAAACTGAGAAAGACATTCAAATTTCAGCCTCTGGTCTTCAAAATCCATTGTAAGTACAATCTCTACATACACACACACACACACA
>JADRCD010235173.1:0-20807 GCA_019843815.1 Montemys delectorum
ACTGAAAGGCTACACAGAGAAACCCCAGTTACCACCAAGGGCCATGCGGATGTCCATGGTCTGTGCCACCGCATGAAGCTCTGTTGGTGTATGCGGGCCATGCTGCAGCAGGGCCATGTTGATGTGAGTGACCTGTGCAGTCACCTCAGGCCATGTTGATATTCATGGTCCATGCTGCTGACGAAGACCATGTCTGACTTCATGGTCCTACTACAGCTGGGGACTGTGTTGATGTCTGTGGTCTGTGCTGTCACCTGAAGCCATGCTGATGTCTGTGGGCCAGGACCATATTGGTGTCCTTGACTCATGTTGCCCTGGAGGCCATATTGATGTCCTTGGCCTGTGGTGCCTATGATAGTATCTATGGTCTAAACTGGCAGAAGGCCATGTTGATGTCTGTGGTCTGTACTGCCACATGGTGGCACATGCTCACACTGGAGACACCCCCCTCCAAAAGCAGACTAGACAGGAAAGCATCGAAGAACACTCTTAAAAATTGTAATAGGATGCTGTGGTGTAGGTGTCCACAATTGAGGGCTTCTGGTGGGAGTGCAGGTGGAGAAGGACTCATTTTTCTTTGAGGGGCTGGCTACTGGGAGTTTGACCATGCTCTAGTGAGTGTATGGGCAACACAAATTGGACTTGTGTTTCCTCTTCCTCCTCTTCTTCCTCTTCCTCCTTCCTCCTCCTCCTCCTCCTCCACCACCACCACCCCCACCACCACCACTACTACTATTACTACTTCTTCTTGAGGTGGGGAAGTTATAAAGTTGGGAGGTAGACCTGGGAGGACTAGGAAATGAATATGATGGGATAAATGATGTTAAATTCCAAAATAATCAATAAAAATATTATGGGGAGAGAGAGACAGAGAGACAGAGACTCATTTGAGAAAATAGTTCTAGAAGATCAAGCTGTAGGCAAACTTCTAGGGTATTTTCTTAATTGGTGATCAATGGGGGAGGGCCTAGTCCCCTGGGATGATAAGAAAGCAGGCTGAGCACGCCAGTAGGCAGCACTGCATGGCATCTGCACCAACTCTTGCCTCCAAGTTTCATCATAGCAATAGTAGCCCTAACTAAAACATCTTATATTGTAATTCATCTTGAGATGTCTGATTATTTCATTAAGCTCACATAATTTTGAGTTAAATATTATTTTATTTCAGTTCTTTCTATTATTATTTTCAAACAAATGTATCTTATGTTTTAGAATGTATTACTCTTCATACTATGATAAAGGGGCTACAACAGACTGTCCAATATCAACACAATTTGAAAGGTAAGTTAGGGAAATCATTCATAAGAGCTTAAGAGCATGACTTGGGCACTGGAAACACAGTTGACTGAATAAAGTGCTCACAGGAGTATACTCTATAGAACATGTTTCAGATAAGTAAGGAAGAAAGGAAGGAAAGGAAAGAGGGAAGAAATGAAAGAAGAAAAGGAAAGGAAAAAGGGAGTGGGGAGAGAGAGAGCGAGGAACGGAGAGGGAAGTAAAAGAAAGCCAGGTATGGCAGTACCTACTTACAAAACCCAACACTGGTGAGAGGCAAAAACAGGTGGATCACTGTGGCTTTTTCAGGGACCAACTAGTCTGACCTATCTGGAAAACTTCAGACCACTGAGAGACCCTGTCTCAAAATACAAGGTATATTTGTATTGCTGGTAGGAATATAATGTAGCTGTTATCACAAACTAGTGATTACTCAGAAAAATGAAACATAGAATTACCATTTGATTAATAAATTCCATCCTAAAAATGAACAAAAAGAATAAAAATCAGAGACATAAGTTTTTATACACTAATATTCATAGCAGCATTACACAAAGGTCAAAGTAGCCTCTTGCAGACTGAATATAAAATGTGCCCCAAAGGTCCATGTATTAGAAATTTAGTTTCTAGCCCATAGGAGAAAGAAAACTAGGAATATTTTTTTGTTTGGTTGAAAATATTTTCTTATTATTGGCATGTTTTTCACTTGAGGGAAAACAAAGGGTGCGTGTGGGTGGTGAGGGACACATTACATGGTGCTTGTATGTAAGTAAGAAGACAATTTGCAGAAGTCAGTTCTCTCCTTCCACCCTGTGGGTCCTAGAATTGAACTCTAGTCATTAGGCTTGGAGGTGGGAGCTTTTGTCCACTAAACCATCCCACCATCCCATATCTGCCCCTTAGATTTCTACAGAGTCTCATTTTTGTAGTGTAAGCTGGCCTGGAACTTATTACTTATCCCAAATCAGCCCAGAATTTTCAGCAATCCCTCTGCTTCAGTGCCCCAAGAGCTAGAGTTACAATGGAACCCATCACACTGGCCTCTGAATGTGCTTCCCTCAAACCCATCCTCTGCTGCCTCATTCTGTGTCTAGAAGCCTAACCATAACCCTTCCCATTGTCAAGATGACCAAGGTTTCCCCTGACATGTTCTCACAGCATTTCAAACACAGTGCCACTGTTAAAGGTTTATCTAATAATACACCTATTGCGTCTGACATCACTAAGGTCTATGAAGCAGTAACTTCTTGTGTTCCTACATTTCCAGTGTCTAGTAGTGTTAGGTGCATACTTAATGATCTCATGCATGAACAGCAACTTAAGTGTTACAGATATCCCCATGATAATTTTAAGTGCTACTTAGTAATATATTCCTTGATTATTTGTACACAGGTGAAAATGAACAACTAAAAAGAAATGTTGATTTTATGAAAGAGAAGTTAAAATCTCATGAGCAGGTGAGTTATATGCTATTGTGTTTGGTTAAACTATTGAAAAGCATTTGTTCATTCAAATAAAAAGCAAGTTGTTTTAATTAATAAACATCACTAAAAATTATGTAAGTGTATATATGTTACATATGTAAAAATCTTTAATAAATGAACAGTAACTTTTGCAAATCCTAGTCTCTTTTATAAAACATAATGTACTAATATCACTTACACAGTTTCTTTTTACCAAGAAGAGATGCAATTATCTTGCTACATGGTTTTCAGTTGTGCTGATAGACTTACTTTAGAGCATATTCTGATGGTTAATAGTTTTAATTCGTTTACTATAAAAGAAGGGAGTCTGTATTACTTATGATTTGGGTAATTATTGTACCATCCAAATAATGGGGGACTTTATGTAGAGCACAAATTAGTTCCTCCCCAGGACTAATGATACTCTGCTACATTTTGTTCTCCCTCAGGAACAGTGTAGTGATAGCAATTGCAGAACATATAACACAGTGCCTCAAAATTACAAAAGACAAAATAAATGCCAATCCCTATCTCTTTACCCTTTGAGGAGGTTTGTATCACCTTTTTCTCATAGCCAAAAGCCAACATATCAAGGTCAAAGATCTCCAAAACTGAAGTTTAGTCTGTACAGGCTTAGCTTGAAGGATATTCTCTTAACTTGACAAGATCCTATATGTGGAGCTCTTGAGAAAACACTGGCTTGTTCTAGCGCCCAACCCAGGACTTCTGAGTAATCTTTACTAGTTAGAAAAAGCATTCTACCTGTGATTTTGGAGAATTTTATTTTATTTTAGTATCTCTAGGATACTTCTTCCCCCACCCTTTTCTCTGCCTTTCTTCCGCTCCTTCCTTAATTCTTCCCTGCTCCTTTCCAAATCACACTGTGAGTATGTGAAAATGAGTGAGTGTGAATGTGTGAGAGTGTATATGTGTGTGAGTGTGTGTATGAATGTGTGTAAGTATGTGAGTGTGTGAGAGAATGTGTATGTGTTTAAGTGTGTGAGTGTGTCTGTATCTGTGTGTGTAAGTATGTGACTGTATGGTGAGAATGTATGTATGTGAATGTGTGAGTATGTGAGTGTGTGTAAGTGTGTGAGTGTATGTGTAATAAGCGTGAGTGTGTGAGAGAAAGTGTATGTGTGTGAGTGTGTGAGAGAATGTGTGAGCATGTCTGTGTATATGAGTGTGTGTGTGTGAGTATATGCGTATAAGTATGAGTATATGTGAGAGTATGTATATGTGTGACTATGTGAGTGTATGTGTAAGTGTGTGTGAGTATGTGAGTGTGTATAAGCATGTGAGTATATGTGTATAGGTGTGTGTGTGTGTGGTGAAAATAAGAAGGGGTATGATGGGGAGGACAAAGGAGTATAAAAGAAGTAGGGAGGAAGAACCAGAAAGGGTAATGAACAGTGCATTGTTTAGTTTTCTTGTGGCAGCAGCTAAATACCTGACAAGGAACAGTTCAAGGGAGAGAGCAGAGGGCTTACAGTCTAAGGGATCCATCTGACCACAGCAGAGAAGGAAGCACAGCCTCAGAAGCACAAGGCAGCTCTGCACACTGCAGCCAGAGTCAGGAAGCAGAAAGTGAAGGCAGGCTATCAAAGCTCAAAGCTTGTCCACGGTGATTTGCTTCCTCCAGCAAGGCCTTGCCTCCTAAAGTTTCCACAGCCTCTGAAAACAGCATCACCATCTGGTGACCAGGTACCCAGACACATGAGCCTGTGGAGGATAGTCCACAATGAAGCCACCAAGAGGAAGAAAAACCAAATAAAGCACATTCTGTGATGCAGAATCTAGGTCTCTTAGCAGAAGACAAGGGAAGGACCAGTTGAGGGAGGGGAGAAAATGGGCGCACATGAGCAAGGTGCAGTGACCGTATGTGGGAATGATGGAACTTGTTCTGTTGTGTGTGCCTATTAAAGAGTTAATTGGAAGTAAATGAAAATTATTGGATATAGTTGCATGTAAAAATTAATATAAACTGAGGAATTTACCTTTCTAATTATCAGAAATTATAACTATTTTATTGAAATTGAGTATATTTTACTTTCTAGGAATATAAGAATAATATTGCCAAACTTATAAGTGAAATGAAAATCAAAGAGGAGGAACACAAAACCGAAATGAGCAAACTTTATCAGGATATGCAAAGAAAAGGTGATTTTAAAATTTTAACTTACTGAATTCTGACATAGTGTGACAATTTAAAGGTGCATATTATTTTTTCCAATAGTAGTATTCTTGAATGAACACTGTGTTTGTGCATTTCAGTTTGTTTTGTATATTTATGCAACATAAATATAATCATTCTAAAATTCTATTCATCTTTGTGCTTGTCTTAGTCAGGGTTTTTATTCCTGCACAAACATCATGAATGAGAAGCAAGTTAGGGAGGAAAGGGTTTATTCAGCTTACACTTCCACACTGCTGTTCATCACCAAAGGAAGTCAGGACTGGAACTCAAGCAGGTTAGGAAGCAGGAGCTGATACAGAGGCCATGGAGAGATGTTCCTTACTGGCTTGCTTCCCTTGGCTTGCTCAGCTTGCTTTCTTATCGAACCTAGGACTACCAGCCCAGGGACGGCACCACCCAGAATTGGCCCTCCCACCTTTGATCACCAACTAAGAAAATGCCCCACAGCTGGAGCCCATGGAGGCATTTCCTAAACTGAAGTTCCTTTCTCTGTAATAACTCCAGCCTGTGTCAAGTTGACACACAAAACCAGCCAATATAGTGCTCAATTCTGCCTGATGTGAAAACAGTATCTTTATATAATAATTATAAAAGATTAAATATGTTTTAATTATTCCTTAGCAATATGGAATATAACTTTCCTAATTTTCTTCAGTAAAGCAGCTCTCATTGTACATAGGTAGTGCAGTGGTTTGGTTTTTAAACCGTGCTTAATGGCCCTGTCTTTATGAACACTGTATATAAAAATTAACTTGAAGTCAGACCTAGACACCTATAAGCCCAGCACATGAAGCAGAAGAGGAAGACAAATAACTAATGGTAAGCTTTCTGCAGAATGTACCAATCCACAGGAAAATGGCAAAATATTAAACAGACACTATTCCAAAGATATACAGGAAGAAAATAAGCATAGGAAGATGTTTAACTTGAGTAATGCAAAATTTCAAATTAAGACTATAATTAGACATAACTTAAAATTTTTTAAAACAGCTAAATGTCTTTTTAATTTTTTTCCTGTGATCTGGGAGGTTCATTTCTATGACCACCATGTAACATTTTCAATGAGACCCAAAAAATGCTGCTCTTGGGTATTTACAAAAAGAAATGAAAGCATACAACACACAAAGACCTGACTGAATTGGTTTTTTTTTTGGGGGGGGGGTTATTTTGTTTATTTACATTTCAGATGTTATTCTCCTTCCTAGAGTCCCCTCCACAAACCCCCTGTTCCATCCTCCCTCCCCCTGCTTCTATGAGGGTACTTCCCAACCCACTCACCCACTCCCACAGCTTGCCCTAGCATTCCCGGACACTGGGGCATCAAGCCTTCACAGGACCAAGGGCCTCCTCTCCCATTGATGTCAGACAAGGCCATCCTCTGCTACATATGCAGCTGGAGCCATAGGTTCCTTCATATGTACTCTTTGGTTGGTGGTTTAGTCCTTAGGAGCTCTGAGAAGTCTGGTTGGTTGATATTCTTGTTCTTCCTCTAGAGTTGCAAACCCTTTTCAGCTCCCTCAGTCCTTGGGGACCCATCCCATGTGCAGACACTAAACTCAGACACTATTGCTAATGCCAAGAAGAGCTTGCTGACAGGAGCCTGATATAGCTGTCCCCTGAGAGGCTCTGCCAGAGCCTGACAAATACAGAAGTAGAGGCTCACACTCATCCATTGGGCTGAGTACAGGGTCCCCAGTGAAGGAGCTAGAGAAAGGACCCAAGGAGCTGAAGGGCTTGCAGCCCCTTAGGATGAACAACAATATGAACTAACTAGTACCCTCAGAGCTCCCACGGACTAAACCACCAACCAAAGAGTACACATGGTGGGACTAATGGCTCCAGCAGCATATGTATAGTAGAGGATGGCCTAGTCGGTCATCAATGGGAGGAGAGGCCCTTGGTCCTGTGAAGGTTCTATGCCCCAGTGTAGGGGAATGCCAGGGCCAGTTAGGAGAGGGTGGGGTGGTGAGCAGGGGGAGGGGGAGGAAAAAGTGGTTTGTTTTTGTGTTTTGTTTGTTTTGTTTTTATTTTATTTCTTTTTTTTCTGGGGGGGTCTGGGAAAGGAGATATCGAATGACATGTAAATAAAGAAAATATCCAATAAAAATGATAATATATATTCTGTGCCATCATGTGTTGGAAATACATTACTTGCTTTTTAAATTTTTATGGTGGTCAGAATTAAGAGATTGCCTTGAGTCTCAGAAAAGACTTCCTTCAGACTTCTGAGTAGTATTGAGTATTGGGCAGCTTCTCCTCCCTCTATAGAGCTCTCTTTGGCAGATGTCTCATAGGTCTGGCATGTCTATCGTCTTTGGGTCTCCACTGTAACCAAAAGGTATGTGGAAACCATGTACAATGACTGTGCATTTTCTACCATCACAGCCTTATGCAGTGGCCTTTCAGAGCCTTCCTGCAGGACCTCCAACACTGTCACACATTCCCTGGCCTAGGTAGCTCTCTAAAGCCACAGAGGAAGAATCCCAACGTGTATCTTCCCTTTGCATTCACACCTCCAAAGCCAGGACCATGAGGATGACACTACTAAGTGGAGAGCCAGCTTAGGATCTTCTCTCACCCCTTGAACCACATTTGGAGCAGCTTCTTTTTTTAATATTTAAAAAAAATATGTATGGATGTTTTGCATGCATATATGTTTATAGAATATATACATGCATTCCTTGCACAAGATGATGTCAGATTCTGTGGAACTGGAATTACAGATGATTGTTACTTGTTTTGTGGGTTCTAGAAATTGAACCATGTCCTGTGCCAGAACATCAAACATTCTTAACTGGTGAATCATCTCTCCAGTCCTGGTAGCTTTTTTAAAAATCCAATTCCTCTTAGACTTTATCCTTTTACAAGTTGAAAGCTTAACTGACAAGGGGCATCTCCTTAACTGTGCTAATCTGCTTAACAATTACAGGCATTTTCAGCACTTGCCTTGGCTGTAATATTAAACTTCTTAGTGTTTCTTCTTTTTCTCTCCAAACTGTTATTTTCTGGTTCTTCCACCCCCCCCCCCCGCCCCCCAACACACACACACAATAGACCTAAATAGAGGAGCTCAGTAGCAACCATGCCTCGTACCCAACATTGTGTTGTCTTGAAATTTCCTTCATCTCAGGGCACAGGTAGAAAACAGCCAAAATATCACATGAATTGCCTCTAGCTCTGCTGCTGATAAAGTTCTCTTAATCCTCTTGAGCAAGGGCCTCTACAGCCCACACTATTCCCAGCACTACCTGTCTTTCAGGTTTCTACTGGGGCAGCCCATTAAACTCTGCTTACAGGATTCAGTTGCTTTTCTAGTTCAAAGCCAGTCTTCTACATATCTCAAAATATCACCATGGTTAGGGTCTTCACATACTCTCTGACATTAGCTTCTTGGTAAGTTATTAGTAACTTTTTTCTGCTATGATATAATACCATTACCAAGGCCATGTAGAAAAGGGAGAATCTATTTGGCTTATGACTTCAGAAGGATAGTAATGCCCATAATGGCAGCAGGTGGCCAGAGCAAGAAGCCAAGAGATCATGTCTTCAACTGCAAGCACAAAGCAGACAGAGTGAACTGGAAGTTCACCGCCACTGATGTACTTCCTGCTACAAGACTACACTAGCTCCCCAAACAGCACCATCAGCTGGGGGAAAGTGTACAAATACCTGAGCCTGTGGGATGTGACTGATTCAAACCACCACAGGCCTCAAGACAGGCACTCAGAAAGGAAAACATTGGACATGTTAGGACGTGACTGCCTATTTCATGCTTTTACTTTATATACAAAAAGATTCAGCAAGAAAAAAACTATTGCTTAAGGATGCATTCTTCGACAACTTTGCTGAAATAAGAAAATCTGAAGTGAGTGAAGGTTTCTGAGAAGGTGATAGCCATGACAATTGTATTTAGAGCAAATGACATGACAACAGTGAGTTTGGGATCTTGATGGAGCAGAGACAGTAGAGAGAGTAGATAATATAGTCCAAATAGGGAAAATGAGATCTGAAACTAAGTCATGGAGTAGTTGTGGATAGAAGTCCCTTAGTAATGGGTTTTGTAAACTGATTGGCTCTTATTAAAATAAGAGATTTTCTTAAGCCCCCCATCCTTGATGTCTTGTTTTTAGCAAGAATAAAAAGCTTTAAGAGAATAGGAAAATTTGACGAAGCATAGAGATGTGATGTTGATCAGGAAAGAGGCCTAATCACTTGGGAAAGTACAGCAAGGACTTGCAGGTCTGCACTCAAGTGTAATAGTAAAGACTTTCTAAACTAACAATGCAAACCTGTGTCCCTTCCCAGCCACTGGTATCTTATTTTGTAAGCTATTTTTGCTTAAGAGCAAAAACAATTTATTCATTTAAAATACCTTTGTATTTCAAATACTATGCAATACTTATCCAAAGTACATAAAAATTACCTTATATACATAATTTTAAAATACGATTTGTTAATAAAATTCACTTTCTTAAAAATCATTTACTTAAAAATTTAAAAACGTAAGCACATTCTAGCTTCAGAGATTTTGTCCGTTATCATCATGGTGGGCGCGTGGTGACTGGTAGGCAAGTTCTAGAGCAGCAGCTGAGAGCTGTATCTGGATCTTTTGGCAGAGACCCTGAGCTTGACAAAGGCCTTTGAAACTTCAAAGTGACACAGTTCCTCTAAGAAGGCCACCCCTCCTAATCCTTTCATATAGAGCTATTCCTTGGTGGCTACACATTTATATGTATACACCTTTGGGGACCATTCTTATTCAAACCACCATAATTCACATGAGTGTGCTTTGCACAGTCTAGGATACTACATGCATACAAATGATAAGCTATGTAGCCAGGCTTCCCATTAAAACTACAATTTAAAACAACCCCAGGGTAATGGGCTCATCATGTACCTCTTGTTCCTTTCTCCTGAGACGGAGCCAGTATTTCTCTCAGCACCTCTCATTTGATGTAAGGACTATACATAGCAAATGACTTTTATGTGCAGCTCTGCCTTAAAGATAACATCCTGAGAAAGGCCCCTTCCATCTTAGGCTCATCCAACAAATTTGGTTAACAATTCTCTTACCTTTTGGATGTGAAATGTCCCCCACAGGCTAACATGTTTGAACACTTGGTCCCCACTTGCAGCTCTTTTGAGAGATTGCGGAACCTTTAGGAGGTAGGGCCTACCTGGAGGAAGTGTGTCACCCAGGTGGTAACCCCTGAATTTTATAGTCCAGCCCCACTTGTATTATTATCTCTCTGCTCTCTGGTCCACTGAGACCAAACAGCTACTGCAGACTCCCAGAACCACAGAGCAACCATGGCGGTGTCTTCTCCACATGGTGGCTTGAATCCACTCATACCAGGAACCAAAGGAAAACTTCCTTCCCCTAAGTTGCTTCTTTCTTGTTGGGTATTTTATTTCAGTGATGGAAAATGAAACTAATATAATTCCCTCCCAAGTTGTCAGTACATTGTCAGTACGTTTCTCCTGCATCATCCCAATCACATTGTAATTAATGTCTGTCTCCTACCAAAAGTAGAAATTTAGTGAAAACATGCAACACATGTAGTTTGCATGGAGTGTTTAGTATAATGCCTAGTCACAGATGAGCAATAAACATGTTGAATAAGTACGTGTAAAATAAAGCAGTGAAATCATATAACTTTGAACTGTTAAGTGAATGAATTTGTTTCTGTTTTATTTAGTTGAATTAAGTGAAGAAAAGAATAAGGAACTCATGGCAAAGAAGGAGATGGAAATATCAGAGTTAAATGAAAAGTTGAAAACTCAGGAGAAGGAAAAGCAAAATGAAATCCTCAGACTACATCTAGAAGTAGGTGTTCGTAAGTCGGCTAAACAGGAGCATATTCCTTAATGTAAACTGTGCTTTCTTATTGCAATGACATAAATTTCAGACCTAGATAGAAGACACCACACATTCTCACTCTTCAGCAAAAGCAATGCTCAGTCTACAGCACATATGCTTCCCAGCACGTGATCTAAAGTAGGTCCTTGCTTCCAGGAAGGATATTGCTTCCTCTGAGAATGAGGCCAACTCAGGAGTCAGCTGATCTAGTCTATGCAGGCAGCATAAGGCCGCCCGCCATCCCAGCATGGGAAGAGTACAAGGAACCCTTAGTATTTCTATGTCCCCAGAAGAAACCATGGAACACTTTTGTTTTACTTGGATTAAAAGCAGACAAATTTCTCCATAATATATTCCTATGAAGATATATATTGGAGAGGCAAAATTCCTTTGAAACATTTGTAAATGTTTTTATATAAGTGTATCTCATAAAGCATTTTAAATAAGTGTATCTTATAAATTTTCTAGCTCTTTATTCTTTTCAATGAGCTGTTTAGCTATGTGTCAGAATCTCAAATATACTGATACATTAACAGAATACTTTCTTTTGCCTTTTTTTCTAAAATCTACTATGTCTTTTTAATTATTATGCCAAATAGCTTCCATCCATCTTTACTTCCACTTTATATTCTACAAAATATTGACAGATTTTAATTGACATAACTTACTATTTATTTACCAGGAACTTTGCTATGCCTAGGGTACTTTCTGGGAGTCTGTATGTAATATTATGGGGCAGAAGCAGGGATATATTTGTTGGCTTCAGAGGAATTTTGCTATTGCTATGGCTACACTGTGCATCTGTACTGTGGTGCCACAGTCAAATATTCCACAGAGAGGACTGGATGGCCAAATGAAACACAACAGGGCATATTTCGAGATGTACCACTGGCTTGTCAGCTATCAGTTAGGAGTTGCATTTTATTTGCTGTCTGGAGCACGTCACTAGTCTAGTCTGTTAAGCTGTTTGAATAGCACTCAGATGTCCTTACTATAGCTCTCCAATCTCTCCTTAAGCCAGAACACAAGCTCGTGGGAATCTTATTCTATTTTTCTTAGAGGACATGCTAAGATAAATATAAAAGGAAGAATTATAGTGGAATATTGGGGGGCAGGAATGGCTTATCAGAAGAGACTAAAAAAAAGATTGAATTGACTAAATAAAATCCAAATTATAATGTTTGGCTTCAAAGCTTGAAAGACATGAGCTTTTCTCCTAAGTCTGTGAATCACACTGTTTTTTACTGACAAAAGTACACCAGTTGTAATGTGAAAATCTTTTCTGGCTCAGTGGTCAAGCACATGCCTCACACAGGAGTCGGGAGAGCTGTGGTGTTTTGAGAAGAAGTCCTGTGCTCCCTATGGAAGCTGTGCCCGCGTCTGCCCTCTGTAAAGCGGCCACGGCCATGTTAACCCCACACCTAGCTGACTCTTGTTTGCATGTTCCTGGTTCTTTTTCCGGATTGTTTCATAAAGGTTTTTCTGTCTGTTAAATGGAATGTATTCAATTACAAAATACATAGCAAAGGTATGCTTTTCCTGTAAAAACATTGTCCGTAAGTATTAAACTATAACACCCTTAATAACTTTCTCTTTTTGAATTTGGTTCAGTTTAACACTAAACTAGCAAGAGCTCAGACTAAATCAAAATCATATCCGGATGCTACTATTTTGCCGCAAAGTATCTACAGAAGGGTATGTGCATTTTGTCCCATAACTATAACTTCAGTAAATTAATTGTCTTAGTATGTTCCTATAAAAATTACCTAATATTTATTTTAAATATATTAAATGATTTTTGTAGCCTTAAGATAGTTTTTCTCTTTAAATCACACAAAAATGAAGGAGCAGGCCTTCCAGAGTAACATAGTTTTTAAAATATAAGTGTTGTGATTGTTGTTTTGTAGTTCATTATACTTAACCTTACTTCTAAGTTGTTGTGATAAACTTCTTTCTGCTTCATTTAGAAGCTTCAGCATCTTCAGGAGGAAAAGAGCAAAGAAATTGCAAGTCTCCAGAGCACTATCCGAGACCTAGAGCAGCGCCTTGCAGCCTCCAAAGACGCCCGCCTGGCACGGAGACGGTTTTGAGCAGAGCACTTAATGCATTAGCTACAACTTAGGTTTTTTTTTTTAAGACATTAAAAATTCACTTCTATTTTTAATGTAAGCATGCTGAACAATAAAGACACAGTTTAAAGCTTTTTAAATTGCATTTATTTTGATAAATCTGCACTGCAGCCAATTAATTCTGTACTCCATTCTTGCTTAATTGTATTAGCCATAAAAGAGTTCAGGTTCAAAGGACTTAGTTTCTCTATTAAACCATCATTGATTATGGAAATACTGTCTTAAGCAATACACAGATTAACACCATACTTTTCTTCCATCACATCTTTCCAGACAGTCGCTCACAACTCAGAAGGATAATACAGCATTAAGTGAAGAAAACAAGATGCACAGGTATATGTAGTGAAACTCAAGCTAGGAGTCTTAGCAATAAAAAGGATAAGTAGATGTTTGAAATGTAGTCTGTTAAAGATTTAACTGGTTTAAAATGTAAGAGTAGAAAGACAAAGTTTCTGTTGTTTTGAGAGTTTAAGTAAAGAAAAAACTGGAAAATATGTCTTTGTTGTTCTTTCTCCGTTCTTAATTACGAGCTATCCAACAGAAACCCCTAGGTCATAGTTTATGTTTCTGTTCTCATCAATGTAACTAGAACACTGGAAAAAGGAAAAAGAAAGACATATTAACCAAAGGCCGCAGTCACTTTTCAGTTGCCCCATTGTACAAATCTGATTTGGATGAAATGTTTTGTGGCATAAAAATTTTAAAGTTTTGAAGCCAATATGGTAGATTTCTCTGTGTTTGCACAAATCCAATTTCTACTACTTTTTCTTCACTGATTAATTAATTAAATGGGTTGTAAGCATTCTCGAAATGAAATTGTGTCTTTTGATGGAGTTGGGGAGAGTACGCCTCGTTTTAAATATTTAGTTCGAATGTCATTTTCACTTCTTGGTCTTATTATCTCAGATTCAGGTGGGGTTGGCTTCTGTGGGGCTCATGGGCTGACTGTGTCAGGCAGCTGGAGGAGACCTACACTGGCAGGATTCAATGACTTTCTCCTCCACGAAAAGCCCCTGTCAGCTACATAAGGATGGGAGGTTTTCGGCACACTGTCAAGTGATTGCAGACCCTGACTTCTCAAATATGAGGTGGCGGCAGTGGCAGCAGCAGCTGCTGGTAGCTGCCCCAGACTCCTTAGACATCTTACACAGGAGCTGGTTTATGCACCCCCTTCGTCAGAGCTTCCTTTGGGCAAGTGAAAGGTGCAAGCCTTCACTTGTCGCCATGTCTCAGCTCTCTAAGTGACCCTGCCTGTGCTGGCCCCTGTGCTTATGGCGGTAGTGCAAGCCTGAAGGAGGGAGAGTTGTCTCAACATCTAGTGGCCCTGGTTGCTGATTCTCTGAAGGCTTACTGCTCCCAAGATGCTCGTGCCCGTGTTTGTCGTGGTGTTTGTGGTGGCTATGTGCCTCTGAGGGCGCCGAGGTCTTACTCTCAGTAGCTGAGGACACATTTTTACAGAAGTCTTCATCTTCAAGACTCTGGAACAAATTTATAAATCACTTGTTAACAAGCTTATAGAATTACCATGAATGCATGAAAAATTACTTTTAGAGCCAACATATGTCAGTCGAACAAGTGAATTGGGATACACTTGGCTAGTATATCAACGAAAAAGAACCTGATCCTAGTATCAACGTCTACAATTTTTATAATAGGTTGAAAGAACCCAAACTACTATATTTGTCTCTGTAAAATCAAAACTCTGTAAACTGGCTGAAAAAACTTACATCATAATGAAGTCAGCCAAATATTTCAGAATCTTAACATGGGCTGTGTTACAAGTCACTTTACAAGCCTGCCCTCTGATCTAGTCCTGTTTTCTAAAGCCAAATAGCTTCTCTCTGACAACTCAAAAATGTCAGTAAAGACTGGCAACTTTTCATTCTGCAATGTTAGAAAATGTTTTTAATTTCACCAAAGCTTTGGTAATGTCACAGTTTTGTTGGGTAAAAATGGCACCGTAGCCTACTTTAGTTGACATCAGATTTTTTTCTCTCTTGGTTAAACAAATAATGTATCATATAATTGATGGCATCTGGGAGACAGCAAAACAGAAAGGTGCCCATTTGATATAGATATCAGATCCTATGCTATGTTATTCTTGTTAGCAAATAGTTCATAAGTTTTTAGGCTATTATAGGAAATCTTTTTGCCTTTTTATTTCAATGTGGCTGGGCATATTTATAGCAGGCATTTCCACAAATGCTAAACCAGAAGTAATCCCAAAATATGAAAAATTAAATCTTGATGGCACTGATTATTTAGTGTCAGTTCAACTTTAAGAGCTTTATTTGCAACCCTCATCTTTAAAATCTGAAAATAACTCTCAGAATTTTATAAATATTAAAATGTCA
Organism: Montemys delectorum; assembly: GCA_019843815.1. Lineage (NCBI taxonomy): Eukaryota > Metazoa > Chordata > Mammalia > Rodentia > Muridae > Montemys > Montemys delectorum. The sequence goes on from JADRCD010235173.1 coordinate 15,279, forward strand.
AATTGGTATGATTAATGTGGCCTGCCAACAAAATTAGTCGATTAGTATATAATTCCAGAATATTTTTTAAACCTGAATTTAAATTTTAACAATCTGGCCAATTTAGGAAACGTTGTTTAAAGTTATTTTCTTTTAAGTATGAGAGAAAAATTTTAGTCAATAAAAGTTAAATTTTTATAGAAATATTTAAATGCACTTCTCATAACAAGAAATAAATATTTTCATGGTTATTAGAAGATATCAAGTAATTAGTAGTATACATCTCTTTTTTCAGAGGAGTACAATAATTCTACTTACAGAATGGGAGAGAGGATAACTCTTTAGGAAAGCTGGTTGTCCTGAATCCTTGACAAATTAAACAGTTATCTAGTTTCAGTTCCCTGACAGGTAACATCACAGATGAGCTTGTCTCTGAACATGCCCAGGTTACCACAGGCCGAATATTTTAAATGTTGACTAAATTCTTCGAGTACTTATCCTTACAAAACAACATTCATTAGTAACTGATTTACATTGGTTTCTTTTATTATCTTTAGATATTTATTTATTTTTACTTCCTGTGTATGAGTGCCTTGCCTCCATGTATTAAGTGCACTGCGTTTGTGCCTGGTACCCTCAGAGGTCAGAAGACAGCACTGGGTACCCTGGAACTGGAATTGCAATGGCTCTGAGCTGCTGTGTTGGTGCTGGGGACTGAACGGGACTCCTCTGCAAACGCAGCAAATATTCTTAACCACTGAGCCATCTCTCCAGTCATGTTTGTTTTGAAAGCCTTTCTAGATAAGAGCATCAATATGAATCTTGAAAATATGTTTTAAAGTGTATTACCCAACAGAAAATGTGCATTTAACTTTTTCCTTTTATAATCGATGGTGAACCACTTATTTAGATAGATTTTTAAAGTTTTCTCCTTAACCCCCAGTAAAAGCAATTAGAAATAATGCCTACCGTGAGAGAGCAGTTTCCGCACCTCTTCTCACAGTAAGCGATCTTAATGGCTTCTTCAACGTATGGGAACGTAAGGAAGGAGTAAGGCAAACCAAGGTGATACACAAGACGGCCGCATCTGAAAGGCAAGCACAAGGTTACTATTGTAGTTTCTGTACTGCAACCCTACTAGGGCTAGATTGTGTTAGGTATTATGGGCCAAGACCCTTCCACACTTTTAATAGATTTCCTTGAATGGAGTCTACAATTGAGTTTCCAGTATGTATACCAGGTCAGATTATAGCAAGAATACACTTGCTGGGCAGTGGTGGCACATGCCTTTAATCCCAGCACTTGGGAGGCAGAGACAGGAAGATTTCTTAGTTTGAGGCCAGCCTGATCTACAGAATGAGTTCCAGGATAGCCAGGGCTATACAGAGAAATCCTGTCTCGAAAAACCAAAAAAAAAAAAAAAAAAAAAAAAATTACACTGAGTCTAATCTTAGTATTTTGAAACACACATCACTAAATAATAAAAAAAATGTACAATAACTGACTCAAATATATATTTAATTTTAATTTTATATTCTGCCAAAGACTAAACATGGGAGCTTTTCATAACTGCTTAGGCAAGACAAATTTTATAAAAGCAGAAATCATAGCACAACAAAAATAATATCCAAGTTTGGGGCAGAATCTTATTTATTTATTATTTTTGTAGTGTAGGAATCAAACCCAGGCCTTACATATCCTATATAAGTGTTCTGTTAGTGAGCTACATCCCCAGCCCTCGATTTCTTTTTTTACGGTAGATGCTCATAATGTAACTCAGCTTAGCCTTGAACTCACTGTGGCATCTAAGCTAGCCTGAAGCTCATGATTCTTCTGTCTATTGAATGTCACAGGTACTGGCACATGGATGTTCTGTGCTAATAGCTCATTTATTCAAAGAAACATTCTTAACATAATAAAGTCTTCAATAAAATAAAATAGCTAGAATTATAATTTGACATTCTCAAAAATGGTAAAGTTGAAATGTCCATTTTTACAGATATTGTACCCAAAATATACATCTTTATATGAATGGCAAAATGTTGTACTTTGGCACTGACTAGATTAGTTTAGAAGCCTGAAAGAATGAAATGTAATTTAACGTGAGGCAAAATAAGCATTCAGCCCTTATTGGGCCAGAAGAAAGCAAGCATCAACTAAGAATGTTTTATAGAAGACAATATATACATTGAAATTCTCTAAAAATATGAATGTTTTTTAATCATGGATTCCAAAATAAATCCATACATATCATGCTTAAAACAATCACCAGGCTTAGTTAAGAAATGCAAGCATATAGCTGTAAATTTGTCAATTAATTTATACACAAACAAATGTGGTCACTAATCTGTACAATATTAAGAACTATGTGAGTTATGCAAATGGATTCTTCATTTATTTAACACAGAGGAAAATGTATACTCAGTTTTCTATAACTACCTTGTAGAATGGTGGACTCATATTTAACTCAAAAAAGTCTTTCAAAACCAACCACTTCACCAGATGGAATTTGAAACGTGGGTGCTTGATAAGAAAATAAAGGTAAGTGTCTTATTTAAATCCTTTACTACTAAATACAAATCAAGAAAGAAACACTTGAGAAGTGGTTGCAAAACTCTAAGGGGGAAGTCACCTGAGGGGCTGATTATGGAGGCAGTGTAAATAAATGCAAGCCTTAGAAGCTGGTGGATGACTACAACTCCTTAACACCTGCCTGTCACAGTTTTCTGAAGGGCAGATGGCAGCAAGGCCATCACCCAAGACCCTATTGTCATGTTCCGCAATACAATTTAGCAGGTACTGGGTAGTGCCAGCCTCCCTCCAAGACTCCCAGAAAGGGCAATGTCTAAGGAATGAGCTTCGGAAGAATGTAATTGATTCCTATTTGAATCTCCGAATTGAAGATGTTTGTGACTATAACTGTGGAACACATATCTTGGTCTGTCTGGTGTTCAGTTACTGTGATTGAACTTGGTATTTATTTCAGTTCACTAGGGTATCTATGGTCACCGTGGTCAGAGAATTGATAAGCTCATTGTTGCAAAACGTTCAGTGTGAAGAGAAGGAAAACTGAATGCCCCTGAATAATACAAGCATGTAAACAGGAGGGATGTAGTAGGAAGAAGAAGGAAGAAGGAAGGGAAGAGGAGAGGAGGAACTAGGAAGCTGTGGAGAGAAAGAGCAGGACAGTGTCTGTCATAGAGTGGGAACTGAAAATGTCTCCAACAGGAAGGAATCCCGTGAGACGAATGGTGAACTGTGGCATTGAGCAGTGAAGACAACTACCTACCGCGTGCAGTAAAAGTAAATAGGTAGGAGGGGCCCGGAGGACGGCTCACCTGTCATAAATGAGGAAGTCATCCTTGTTTCCATTTAAGAGCGTCCAGACGTCTGTGTCGTGTTCTTCTTGTTTGTAAACAGCGACATGATCTGACACCTGCTTTTTAAGATGTGCGTGTTTCAATTGGGAAGGGGATCCTTGATGATTCACAACAATGTAAGAGATGTTAAAATATCCTTGGCTCTCTAGCTTTATTCTCAGGTCTTCCAATCTAGTGAGAAAACACATAAAGTGAATGATGACATTTAGTTTGTTTATCTCTTCTGCCATCTGCATTCTTCTTGCTTTCTGTGAAGCCCTTATTATTTTTGACTGGCTGTAACTTTTCTTTGTGTTACAAGGCAGCTTCATTTTTATTTTTACAGTTGTTTAAAGCTTGAAACTAAGTGCTAAATGCTTGCATGAGCGTGAGCTCCAAATTAGATACATTTAGATTCACTGTGCATATATACAGAATGTTGTACAATTAATAGTTGGTGGATGAGTCAACCAATATTTTTTGTTTATGGTTGTTAAATGATGCAAGACGTTCTATTAGCATTTTAGCGTTTAGTGGGTGTGCTGGCTGGCAGAGAAAGTCTGCTCTTAAAGTATTTGCTCCAACTAATAGGAAAACATGTCCAAAGTCCAGAGTAAACATTTTGGTAGTACTGTATATATCCATGGTGGGTGGATGTGTGTGTGTGTGTGTGTACATATATAATATGCCCTCATCTTTTCAACAAATGTGTTCAATACAAACATACTTGTCTTCAAAAGCATTATTTAACCATTACATTATTCCTATTTGTATTGCATTTTATATGCATACATTTGTATTTAATAACCTTTCCCTAAGAATACCCTAAACCTTAACAGACCACTTACCTGGATGCCTGCAGAAGGCACAGGTATCAGCTGGCTTGAAGAAGAGCAACCACTGTCACTGTGCCCTCAGAGTTTTGCATTGGATTTTGATCTCCTATGTACCACTCTGGAGCTTTGTCACAAGCAAGGCTTTGGCCTTGGCTCTCTGCTCCTCCATAGGGGAGGAGACAGAGAGCCAGGGCAAGCCCTAGGCTTCTCCACATTGCTGAGGTTGTCCTATAAAACAAGAGATGTAGTCTTCATTGATAACGTCACAGACATTGCTATGAATTTCTTTAAACACGGTAGGTCCAAGGCTACTTAATTATAGCTTAGCTTATGGATTCTATTTCCATTTTGTTAGGCTCATTACGCCTTTGTCATGAGCCTCCTTCCATTAAAGGTTCTTGTAAAGGGGAACGTGCTAGGTAAAAGGCAGAAGAATGATCAGATGATCAGCTAGCTACAAGCAGCATGATACAGCATTTCCATAAGCAGCACACATATGGAAATGTGCTGGATGAGACAGCCAGGCACCTCTCTGGGAGAAGACACATATTCAGAAACACCTTCCAACTGTAATGCATAATCACAGAACATGCTGCAAACACATGCTGACACATTTGAGATGCACTGAGCTCCCACAGCTTCGTTCTGTCCTCTGTCAATCTAGGAAATGTTAGTTGTGAACTCTGCACAAAACTGAAAAAAAAAAAAAGTTAGCCCAGAAAGAGAAGGGAGGACATGGCAGCGGAGACCAACATGGTGACTGTGGCTCGTGGTGGCCCTTAGCTCCTTTTTCATGAAATCTTCTTGTAAAGCACCAGGCAGAAGGCAGACAGTAAACCATGACTTCAAGTTCAAGCCTTGCACGTTTATAAACATCTTGGGTACATTCTACATTTTTGGCTTCTTAGTCCTCCATGTGTAGTAACATGATAATGTAGGATGTGAGTCTCTTCAGATATAAGACTACCTGATTTGATATTGCTACCATACTCACGATCAGTGTGACTTATCAGGAGATAAAGAGAGGAAAATCCTAGCCAAGGAGCAATATTACAAGTCATTGTTCTTGCCCAACCTAAGACTCTTTCTACAGTATTCTACAAACCAAAAAGAAGGTAGTAGTTGCTGCTACTGCCTTCATGACGCTCCTGTGACTAGATAGAAAACATTCTCAGATAAAAAGATGCCCTGTCTCACAGAAAAGTTAAAATATTAAATACATGATGAGAAATAGCCCCCAAACTTGGCCACCTCTCTCATAATTTTTAAAAGGTAAATTTAGAGACATGAAAAATGTGCAAAAATCATGAAGATGAAGAAGAAGAAGAAGAAGAAGAAGAAGAAGAAGAAGAAGA
>JADRCD010235174.1:0-17264 GCA_019843815.1 Montemys delectorum
AATATAATATATGTATGTTATATACATGTATATTACATATACATATATTATCCAAACTATTAAACCTTGACTACTCTTGGCTATTTCTAAGTGAATAATATTGAAAACATCTTATAATTATAACAATCTAATATAACCATGAGTTTACTATCTGGCCCTTTTTTGTGTTACTTATTCATCTTAAACAGTTTGTAATAGCAGCTACTAGGTCTTGGTCAAAACCTTGTATTTTTAAACGAGTTGCATAGGCACAATTCATATCTAAGAGTAACAATATTGATTTCAAATTTAGTATAAATATAGAGATTTACACCAATTAAAACTTTAATTCTACAACAATATATAAATTCTATACCAATGTAAGGAATTGTAACTTCAATATTGCTTCAATCACAAAGATTTATATCAATGTAAGATGATGCTTACACAACGCTTTGTTTAGGAACAAATTTAATAATCCATCCCATCTATTTACTCCATATTCAAAATTATGACCATCTCCAAATTATCCCTTAAAATGACAACCTATCTATAATTTGTAAAATGATCATAACCAGACACCCAAACCCAAGGAATCAGGCTGCCAACTCTTCATGGCTTCTTGCTGGTGAATGGGGGCAATTAGAAATTCTTTAAAGGAGTGCAGAGGGGTAGAAAATTTAGAAAATTCTTTAGACTTAGGAAAGCTAGCTTTAGCATCTGTCATGCAGTCTCTGTATGCTTACAAGGCTCAGGGCTTCACTAAAATTCTGACTGGATCCATCTGAAAAGTTGGTTGAGGCAAGATCATTTGGAATCAGTGGCAATTCCTGAAGCAGTTCTAGATGCAAGTCTCTGGACATCATCAGGAAACAGGGGGCTGGAACAGCAGGTCAGTTCAGCATCTTTGAGGATGAATCTTGTCAAAGTTGTACATTCTGTAATATATAAATCTCACAATCAAAATCTTATTACCATTAAGATATCAATATGGATTGTGCAGGGTGCACTGACCAGTTAAGGATGAAATTTTGCCCCTTGTTTGAGCACGTGAAACACAACTGTCTTTTTTTGCATTAATTTTATCAATAATCAATTGTAATAAATCTTCATTTATGTCACATGAAGGAGGGCATGAAAAATCTTAAGCATTTTATAACTGACAAGATTTATTGTTTCATTTTAGCTGAAGATTTGGCTAGAGATATTTTTATGTCTAAGCTGGTTACTGGAGTGTTCCCATGGTGAGAAAACAGTAGGTCAAGTTACTTGTCCTGTTTGATTTTCTAGAATTTTTGAGATCTTCAGGGGGTTTTCCCTTGTCATATCTGATCCATATTATTTTTGAAGGGGTCCAAAGCCTTCTCTCCTTTACTGTCAACACAAATACAGAGCCCCTCTCCCAAAATAGCATGTAATTGGAAATCGTTAAAGGTATAGCTTAGTCTCTCTCCCAGAGGAATTTTAATATAACCACCAAACTCACAACCATGTTCATTTTGATAATTATAATAACTTGAAGCAATTAAAGCAATCTAAACAAATATTCTCTGTCGAGACAGTGCTTCTTTGCTGTCCCCTGCCTTGACCTACATCAAGGCCTAAATTATTTATACATCTATGTATACTTAAGTCCTCCCTCCCATGGAGATTAATTTCTCTGTGGTTACATATTGTAGTATGCCCTTTCTCTTTATATAATTTGAAAGTCCCTAGTGTCTATTGTCTGAGATAGGCTAGGCTTCTTATCCACTGCTTTCCATCTAATTTTTTAAATATCGAATGCCTCAATATTTATACATCTCTGTACTTAATTTTGATTAAATTCCCTTCTATTTACTGTATAAACCTATTAATAGGTTCTATTTTTGTTGTGGCAGCATAGCCAATCCAAGAAACTCCATGTGAACCCATTTGAGAACTTGTCTTGGCAAGACTTTTAAATTTCTTTAAAGCATGTTTTTTTGTTCACTCTCTCTAACTTTTCCCTTCTATGGAGCTTAATATCTCTGTATATTTAAGAACATTTGAACAGTTACATTTATACCCTCTTCTATTCTTAAAAACAATTAAATCAAAATTTGAAAACTTCTATCTTTTGATTGTTTGCCTATAGGAAGCAGGCTGTGTCTATCATCTGGCTCTCTGCCTCTCATTGTCTTCCTCCTGGCATCTGGCCTTGCTCTTTGCACATCTGGGGCTCCCAGCTTCTAGCCTTAAGCTCTTTATATTCATTTTGAACCATGAGAATCCCCACATGGCTTGGGCAAAATCTGTATATTTCCTTCTATCCTTAAAAACAATTAAGTCAGATTTATAAATCTCTGTCCTTTTTTTATATGTTGGCTGGAGGCAGGCAGATTTCATTGTCTGATTCTTACTGTCTTCCTCCTAGCAGGCAGCCAGGATAAATCACTGTTCTAGTTTTTGTTCTAGCTTTTGTTTTAGTATTGCAACTTGCGTGGGGACTACTTGACTCATGACTTGGCTCCCTGAAAAACTAAATCTCCCTCCTCCTAAAGTATATCATTGAATGTTTGTATTCCATCTGATAATTACTAAATAATTTCAAAAATGAATTCTTGCCCCACATTAGACACCAGCAGTGAGTTTGTATTACACCTCTTTGGCTCCTGGTAGATAGCATTCCAGCACCCACCCAGGAGCTATCTTTGTATCTGAAAATGAAAAACATACATGTATTAGCTTATTTTAAAAATGCCTTGGTTGCCTCAAAGGCTGGGCACTTTTAAACCTTCCCCTTCTATCCAAGCCTGATTCAATGAAGTGGCCAATGGCCACCCACCTTAATTCTCACATGGCTCATTGGCTCTTTCTCTTGCTGCTCTCCTCCTTCACCACCCACCACATCCTTGCAATCCTCTTTCTCTTTCCTCCTTCATCCTAGCACAACTCTAGGGGTCCAGCCCTGTCTCAACTACTTGCCATTGGCATCTTTATTGATGGATCAAAAACCAATTGGGAACAAGGACCTCTAGCATTTGGACACACAGATTTCCAATTGAATCAAAGCATTAGAGCCAATCTCTAGCAACTGCTGATAAAGACAGACTTATGCGGGCACTGTTCAGATAACTAAAGTTGATCATGTTTATGATTGCCATGCTTGTTTTGGATCTGTGAAATGGCATTTTTCAGTCCTTTACCTCATCCACTTCCACCTCCTTTTTCACAATGTCCTCTGACCTTAAGAGGTGGTACAAAAAATGCTTGGTTTAGGGCTGGGCCCACAAACTTTACTAATTTCTCTGCATCCTGGGAAGCCATGACCCTCATATTCATCATGGCATACTTTAAAGAGAGACTGTTTGATCAAGGATGGGATCTGCTTTTGTCTATGTGTGTAAGGCATAAGTATTTAGGATCAGTTTGCTGCTATGCCAGCGTATTAAACAATCAATAACATGCAGGCCTGTTATAGCTCCAAAGCGAAGTTGTTAGCTGTACTTACAGTGCCAGGCATTCAACCCTACCTCCTTGGAGTAAGCCTCAAATCCAGTCAAGGGCAGTTGGTTGCACAGCTGTCTAGCCACTGTTTCACAGAGGGTATATCTTCCCTCACATGTGGTTTCTTTATTTTCTCTTATATTTAAATTTAGTTAGGTTTTTTTTGGATATGTTGTAGCTTGACTATACAACTCATACTTTCACTGTAGATCATAATTTATTTTCTGAGAATATATATTTTTTAGATCAAGTATAAAATATTTTGAATTCTTTAGTTTATATTACCAATTGTTTTCTAGATGATCAGTAATTCCCACAGTACTTACAAAGTGTTCCTTTTTCTAGGACTGAGCTAACATTGATAATCATTTTTTAATCTTTCCTAGCTTATTAGATTCTGAACTTTTTCATTTAATTTTAATTTATTCTAAGTTAAACTGATATGACAACATTATAGTATTATTTTTGCCCAGTATTTCAACTACTTAATTTCCATTTTAAATTGTTCCTTGGATAACTTATTCTTTCCACTTTCTATTGGGATTTTATGGAACTATTTCCCCAGCTTTTTGCCTCTTATAGCTTTTACTTTTCTCCTTCGTTTGTACTACTTTCTCAGATAGCAATGTATTATTCTACCCATCTTGTGTTGGTCAGCATTCTGAAACCATGGTGGCTCCTGAGACAAAACACTTACAAACAGAAAAGGTTCACTACGGTGCTCAGTTTCAGTTCATCTGTGGCCACCTGCATCTTGCTTCGCTAATGAGTCAGAATATCAAGGCAAGAAGAATATGGAGGAAGGGAGCTGTTTTCTTTAAGGCAACCAAGAGGCAGAGAAAAAGAGTCAATTTTGGGGAGAGGTATCTCAATATCCTTTCAAGGGCATACACCCAAGAATGCAGCCGCTTCTAGCATGCACCAATTCATAAAGGTGCTTCTATCTCCCAGTAGGACTTGCATGGAGTCCTTTGAGGATCATTTACTATTAAACTGTAGACTATGTACACACTTGTTCTACTTGTTGTTTTGTTTAGATTATATTTCAGCTTTAAAATTTTTGGAATTTCTTATTGAAGTTTCCAACTATGGGGTGTGTTCTTATATCCTTTTTCCCTTGTTTTAACAATATGCTGTGGTCAATTGTAGGGTTATGGGGACCCAGCATCCAGCATGGGTGTTGGGCCATAGAGTAGCCCAGGGACACAGCTCTGGGGGTGGGGAAGTAGATTTAGATTATGAGGTGCAGGACCTCAGGAGCTGGTTTGGGGGTCCTGAGTATGCAATGAGACTGGGGCCGTCTGGTTCTCAGGCTTTTGGGCACACCCAGGTGCCAGTAGATTTCGTGGAAGAGCAGAGAACAGAGTGGAGACTTGAGGGCTGGATCTAGCCTAGGACCAAGGGGGAAAAGGGGAGCTCTAGCTGTTCCCAAGGGGAGAGAGTCCTTGGCTTGATGGTGTTTGACTTGAGCTTGGCTTGGCTTGGTGGTGGCCATGGCTGAAAGTGCAGAGAGGCCATCTACAGGAGATTAGATGGTGGCTCTGTAGGTATAGTCCTTCTCCATGGTTCCCCACGGTAGATCCCAATGAAAAGAGATAGTCCATGGTTTAAGGCATGTATTGTCACGGTGGAAAGTGGGTGAGTAAAAAACATACCCCACTTCTCAGGATGGGCCTGAGATTAAATACCTTTTACAGGGAGGAGTGTCTGGGAAAGAAAGCTTATTATCTAAGCCCTTCAGGCCTTTTGGTACCTCATTTAAAATGGAGATCTGCCTTGATCCTCTACCTGTGTCCTCTATCTGTGGAGGGGCTTGGGTGTTGCCCTTATATGACTGATGGTGACAAATCTATGGGGGGGCTGTGGCTAGTGACAAGGACCTAGTGCTTGGGAATCAGGCAAAATGCCTACCTTCCCTTCAGAATCACTGGAGTTTCGAGCATTAGCTCAACCAGGAAAAAGACTATCTTTCATGATCCCACAGTCAATGACTTGTGCTTGGGAAATACTTTTTCTGTGCCTGTCACTTTTCAGCATGTTTGTTATGTTAAATGCTATTATCTTCACAAGAATCCAAAGAGTAGGTCATATTTCTTGCCTCTAATTATTTTTCTGATTAGGAAATGGAGGCAAAGATAAGTTTATACACAACTTAAGCAGTATTGCCCACACAAATCCAACTGTTGTAGTATGGATCTGGAATGTCTCTTGACAGTTCAAGGCTTGGAAACTTCAAGAGATGTATTGGGAGGTGTAGCAATTTCAGATTATGGAATATAATTGAAGGAAATATGTCACTGGCAAGCATACCATTGATGGATATATTAGGGCCTTATCCTTTTCCTCTACTTCCTGATAGATATGAAATTAGCTGATCGTGTATACCACATACTTTCCACTATGATGTTGTACCTTACTACCAGGACCAGGAGTAATGAAGAAAAATGACCTTGGACTAAATCTTTAGAACTGAGAACCAAAATAAGTTGCTCATTTTTATGTTACTTTTCGCAAATATTTTATCATACAGATAAGAGATGACTCACACACCAGTAAAAACAACTTGGCTCCCGTCTCCACGGTCTTTTGACACATGTTACCATTCAGCACCCAACAGTTCATGACTAGTATATCTTCTTTTATTGGGTCTTTAATCATGTTATGTCCTCTTTATACTACTTTTAAACCAGTGTAGGTTGATTGATGTGGCTGAACTCTGTGAGGTATAAATAAGAAATGAAATCATTTTTCTACTGTTTCATCCCTCTCCATCTCTCTCCCTGTCCTTGTCCTTCTCCTTCCCCACCTCTCTCTCTCTTTCTCACGTGTGTGTGTGTGTGTGTGTGTGTGTGTGTGTGTGTGTGTATGTGTGTGTTTGATCATGTATATATATTTGTGTGTGAGGTATATGTTTGTGTGGAGAATAGAACTTATTTTATGGGATCTTTCTCTATTGCTTCCCCACTTCACCTTTCCAGACAAAGTCTCAGTCTGGAGTTCACTGGTTGCTGGATAGGAAACGAGGCTTTGGGGGTCTTCTGTACACCCTCCCCAGCACTGAGACTGTGGGTGCATACAATTGTGCTCAATTTTTGATGTGAGTGCTGAGGATTCAAACTGTGGTCCCCATGCTTGTGCAGCAAGTGGTTTGAGTCAGTCATCTCACCTCAGCAATAAAAGCATAATCATTGTCTTTTATTTTTCAAACAAGTACAATGCAGTTTCATCAAGATCTGTTCTTATCACAGCGATATTAAAGCAACCATCCTCTTTACAGATCCTTATCTGGGAGTGAGGTTCAGTTTATAGAAACTCAACCCCTCTCCTCTCTTTTCTTTTTCAGTATCTCTTATTTCTTATTGCTGACGAGCCCAGTGACCTTGCCTCCTTAGCAGATGTGTTAAGACAGCACTCACTGTCTATGTGACCTAGTCTACTTGTAACTACTTTTGTAACAGTCTATTAGGCTTGCTTTAAAGCCATATGACCTTATCCAACTGCAGGTGGAAGGGCAGGCTCCACTGCATCTCTGGTCTATCTAATGTGCTTTCAGCTATGAGGCTTTGGAGAAGAGGTGGGGACCTGGAGCCTCAGTCAATCTATTGAATACACAGAAAATCAGCTGCAAAATGGGATTCCCATCTCTACTCTACATTCCTGATTTCTGTCAGTGATAATCCTGGGAGCTTCTGTTCTCTCTCTCTCTCTCTCTCTCTCTCTCTCTCTCTCTCTCTCTCTCTCTCTCTGTGTGTGTGTGTCTCCTTCTCTCTCTCTCTATCTGTTTCTCTCTCTCTGTTTCTCTCTCTCTCTCCCTCTGTGTGTTTCTTGTCTTTAGTTTATACACAGTGATGAGGCTGTGTGAAGGGTTTGGGTGGCATGGTAGTGAGGGGTAATGAGTCAGCTTCATGGTAATCCATTTTTAGCTGCTTCTAATCACTTTAATCATTTTAGGCAATCATATATATGCTCTCATTTCACTTTAATTTTGATTCTAAAATTCCACTATGATTTAGCCAGAAAAAAATCATGTTCCACATTTTAATTTTACTGTTCACTAGCCATAACCTCTGGCTTATACACTTCACTGATGTGTGTGTGTGTGTGTGTGTGTGTGTGTATGTGTGTGTGTGTGTTTCTTATTTTACCACTTATTTATACCATGTACCCTATAAGAAAATGACATATTTTGAGGCATTTAAATTGTTGGTGAGTGTGGTCTCATAGACTCTTAACAATCATAGGCTGTTGTCAATCTTATTGGTTACTTTTAAGAAGTCTATTGGTGAAATCACCACAAACTTAGTCACTGAGCAATGGTAAATCTAGATGTACTGACTAGAAATTCTCATCCCTACTGGGTAGCTTTTATAGTGCTAAGACATGCTCTGAATGCTACTGGGGGACAAAAGTAGCCGTCAGTATTATCCAGCTGTGAATGCTGTGAATTACCTGGAAAGACATTCCTACCTGTGTAATAAAAGCAGGACAATCATAGAGATAATCACTTTCTGATAGGAATTAAGGGCTTCTCCATAAGAAGGAAATCCATAGTTAGCCTCATTGTCAAGAATGTATGATTAAATAGTCATTGGCCCTAGTGCGAACCTGTTACTAATTTCCTGGTATCTTTATATGGAGAGATGAACATACCTCTTAACCTTCATTAGAAAGTCTCTATTTGCAGTAGATAGTGGTTAATGAAGGGACCCAAAATTTATCAAGGTGCAGAAAATAAGTGACTGTGGAATGTTCAGTCGCCCAAAAACATCTACATCACAATCCTGTTTTTAATGTTCAGAGATCATTAAGGAAGGTGGTGGAAAGAGTGTAAGAACCAGAAGTGGTACTTCTACTTATAAGGAAACATAAATGTGCCTTATAGACATTCTGTACATATGAATGCAGCATTTGTGACAGCATGCTCAAGTATCTGATGATAGGGGGTTTATGGGCATGAGTTCTATCCCTAGCTATTGGCTATGATAGCTATTGGCAACTGATAGGTGATGGGAGATAGACAGATAGATAAATCAATAGATAGAGGATATTTAGCTAGCTAACTAGATATCTTTAAGAGTGTAACCCATGGTGAGCCAACTTCTCCCCAGTTGAAAGCTACGTATCTAAGAATATATAGGCAGGAGAAATTTGATTTGATGTATAACAAACCAAAAAGACAGGACACAAAGTTGGGTAGAAAAAGAAGCATTGATCTGAAAGGAGTTGGGGAAATATGTGAATTTCATCAAAACATATTCTTTGTATAAAATCCTTAAGGAATCATTAAATAATAAAATAAATATATATATATATATATATATATATATATATATATATATATATATATGTATATCTTTAGTCCCAGCCTTCAGGAGACATAGGTAGGGAATTCTTTGAATTGAGGCCATCATGGTCTATGTAGTGGGTTTTAGACCAGTCAGAACTATACATTGAGACCCTACCTCAAAATGAAAATAAGTGTATGACGATGTAAAATGATAGGAATGGTGTTTCTCTTTTGTTTGTAAGATTTTGTGACAGATAACAGAATTTTTTGAAGTCAACCCTGAATAAGAGTTTTCCACATGTGACTTGTCTTCTCAGGTGAGTAATCATGAATCCTGTATGTTCAGTTAATGGAGTAGAGCCATAATTGGGGTGAAGAATGGTCAATGAGTCAGAGAACAATGGAATGGAGAAAGTACTGGAATAACTCCTGATGGCTGTTATGTGACATATTAATAAAACATGCATGCTCTAAACCACTCCTATGAAACTGTTGCTCCCGGTAAAGAGACAGTAAAACATTAGGAGACAGTTTGTGAAACTGCTCTTCTCAGTTCTCTGCCAATGCTGCTCCAATCACTATATTTTACATCTTTGTAAATAGAAATTTTATTCTTCAGGCATCTAAGTCCCAAAATCTCTGGTTTAACAGTTGATTTTTTCCTATCTCATCCTGTATGTAAGCTATCAAGAAACCTATGCATTCAATGTTTAAATACATCCAGGAGCCAAACATTCTCATCTCTACTACTCCCACTATGCTGAAGCTGATCCCTATTGTCTAGCTACTGATTTTTGTCTACCATTATTGTATTCTCAGCATGATAGCTAAACAAACTTTTAAAATGCATGACAACACATGCCCTTTCTCTGTTCAGAACCCTTTGAGTGGTTCTCTACTTTTTATCCAGTGTAAGGTCTTCCAGTGTGTTCCTAGAATTCAAACATTATCTGTTCTGTTTCTATAATTCTATAATTTGATTATGCTAATATATAATGTTCAGTAGATTACAAGAAGTATTTGATGCATAATGAAATGCATCCCTCAGAGTATTATTTGGGCTATTATATAAATCAGTGCATATAAAGCACTTAAAAGAGTGTTTGCCACAGAAGTCCTCCATAAACTTCACACATAGCTATTATTCTATTTTGATTAATGTCCTGGAAGGGAAAAAACATGGAAATTATTATTTCTCCAGTTAAAGGAAGAAGGAATTACAGTGTAGTAAAATCAAAAGGCTTTCTGACAGTCATTGCTAGAATGTGTGAAGTAATGTCTGCAGAGATTCAATCTAACATTTCTTCAGTGTTTTATGTTTCTAACAGATTGACATCCAATATAACTTACTTGGTACATCTACACAATGGAGTACTACTCAGCTATTAAAAACAATGAATTTATGAAATTCTTAGGGAATTGGATGGATCTGGACAGTATCATCCTGAGTGAGGTAACCCAATCACAAAAGAACACACATGGTATGCATTCTCTGATAAGTGGTTATTAGCCCAGAAGTTCAGAATACAGGAAGAACAATCCACAAACCACAAGAAACTTAAGAAGAAGGAAGACCAAAAGGTGGACATTTCATTCCTTCTTAAAAGGGGGAACCAAATACCCATGGAAGGAGTGGCAGAGATTAACTATGGAGCAGAGACTGAAGGAAGGACAAGTCAGCCTAAATATAGCTATCTCCTGAGAGGCTCTGACAATACCTGACTAATACAGATGTAGAGGCTCACAGCCATTCATTGAACTGAGTACACTGTCCCCAATGAAGGAGTTAGAGAAAGGATCTATGGAGCTGAAGGGTTTGCAGCCCCTTAGGACGAACAACAATTACTAACTAGTACCCTCAGAGCTCCCAGGGACCCAACCACCAACCAAGGACTAAACATGGTGGGACTGAATGTTTTGGCAGCATGTGTATAGTAGAGGTTTGCAAATTTGATCATCAATAGGAGGAAAGGACCTCGGCCTTGTGAAGGTTTTGTGCCCCAGTGTAGGGGAATGCCAGGGCCAATAAGTGGGAGAGGGTGGGGTGACAGGCATGGGGAAGGGGGAGGCAATAGGGGTTTGTTCTTATTGTTTTGTTTGTTTGTTTGTTTGTTTTTTGAAGGGGAAACTGGGAAAGGAGAAATGTATATGTAAATAAAGAAAATATCTAATAAAAAAGAAAATACTGTAGACATCTTTTTTTTTTTTACTTTTTTTGATTTAAAATTTCTTAGAATAAGTTTCAAAAATTCTATGTGACCTTTGTGCAATATTTTGTACTAAAATAAATATAGCCGTATATTTATCTTTCATGTCTCCTAAAACTAGCCTAAAAGTATAATTATATACTTATTTTGTACCATTATACATTCATAATTAAATAAACAAATGCATAATACCACAATCTAGTAATCTTTATATGCATTGATATTTAATATTTGTTTAAATTAATGACCAATATAGTAATGCCTTAGGTTTCAATTGCTGTGGTAAAAGGCTATGTTGCAAAGAAATGTGGGCAAGAGAGGTCTTCTTTCACCTTATATCTTACCATACTTCATGACAGAAATCAGGGCAGGCACTGGAGGCAGAGGCTGGAACCAAGAGAGGAAGGCTGCTTTCTGTCTTGTTCTTTCTGGCTTGCTCATCTTATTTTCTCATATATTCAAGAATAAGCTAGGCTCTTCCTTATCAATTACCAATCAAAAAAAATTCTCTACAGACTTGCCTACAGGCCAATAATATCAGGACATTGCTTCAGTTGAGGTTCTGCCTTATCAGCTGACTTTAGCTTGTGTAAAGTTGACAAAAACCTAACTAACACATAAACTTTCTTATTACATAAAGGCAAAAATTCCCACAGTTTATCTCTTTGTTTTCTTATGAGTGTCCTTGAGTAATAACTTTTGCCATTGTGATTTATACTTATTTGTGTTGCTATTCCTTCCACAACTGAATCTCATACATGATATTAAGAATTACATTTCACAAAACAGCTATTTCCTTCACAGGGCAATATTCATATCAGTAACAACACAGCTCAATAGCTGTGTTCCAACTAATAAGAACAATATTTATATACTGTGTTTTCACTAAGGCCATTTCTTGACTGCTAGAAATTAAAACAAAACATCCCTAGCAAATGGAAGCAAAACAATCAACTGAACTTAGCAACTCTTATGGTAAGTCTATTTGGAAAGTCTATTCCACTTTTCTATATACCCTTGAGTGTGCTGCAAGATTACATAGCATTTGCATTAATTTAAAAATATTGGTGTGCTGGGAAGCCAGCATTGCTGTATTCTTTTATGTTCAGCTTAAATTTACTCTATTCAGTGACTGCTAGGTTATCAGGGATAATGATCATGTTAGACAAGGTGAGTGGCTATTTTTCAAGGGATGAATGGTTGTATTTTTATTTTCACCTACTGTGTCTCAGATGAGAATAAAAATCAAATCCTAGATCTATTTTCTGGCACTGGTGATGTGTAGTTCAGGTCACTGCCCTGAAGCAGAGATCTTACAATGGAGGCAGAAAGTTGGCGGAACCAGTTCTTCCAGCTCTGGCCCCTCCAACAAAAGTATTAGAAGTCTTAGTGTTCAAGAGATTACTCTAATGATTTGCTTTAATTTCATCACTTTTATTCAGGCTAATATTTCTTTTCATTCTTTCCGAATGGCAGAGAAGAACTTCTAGTCCTAAGATCTAAAATGGCAGAGGGACAAAGCCCAAGACTTCACCCAACATTTCAGGTGCTGAATAATGGGGGAAGCTTGGTGCTTTTCAAGGATCAGAGATGACTTCCAGCATGACCAGGAGGTGGGAGAGGGTTGGTTGGTGAGCAGGGACAGGAGGTTGTTTGTTCGTATGTTTTTATTTTATTTATTTTTCTTTTTTTGAAGGGGAAACTGGGAAAGGAGATATTATATGACATGTAAATAAAGAAAATATCTAATAAAAATTAATGTATTTAAAAAAGAAATGCATAAATGATGTGGCATTTTTAAATTCAAGCTGGACATTTGAACATTGCTTCTTTTGTTCAAAACCTATTGATGTATGCAAAACTAAGGTCAAATTTCTTTTTTAGTAGCTCATTGCTCACTAGTGTTTCTCCTGAAGTATTAAGTATCTCGTGTGTCAAAAGTTCCATTCAACTTTGAGACATTCCACAAGATCTACACATCATACTACATCTATTTTTTTCTTTTCATGTTTAATCTTCTGTAGTGATAGATTATTTATCTAGATTTAATCTGGTAGATTAAAATGGGTTTACATTTTAATCCTGAGAAATTGATATATTATGGAGAAGGGGGTAGTAGTGAGCAAAAAGAAAGTCTTTCATCATGTTAATTTCATATTGAAAAAATATGGTAGCTACCTTCCCTGGTACTTCTAGGCATTTGTCCAGTTGAGTATGCTTTAACTATGCAATCAAGTGTCATAGGAAAGACCTTTGGGAGGTAAATGGAAGCCAAATTAATTCTAAAGTGTGATTTAGATAATGTGTTTGGTGAAATTTACAGATAGTCTAGAGAATATAGTTCTCTTTTAGTTGTTTACTTACTCTTGTTCTTAGGTCATATTTTCAACCTTTTATCATAGCACATGGAAAAGTATCCTAGAAAGTGTGTAACATAATAGTAGCGATTATATTAAGAACCTAGAAGTCTAAAGCAATCAATTCTACTTCATGACAAGCACTCACCATCTTCATGGTTCATGAAAGACAAACCAGGCCAGGGTATACAATTTATTGCTAGTAGGTGAGCACACTGGAGTGATTTGGTTCTTAGTTTTCTTTTTCCATATCTTTCTTTTTTTCTTTTCTTTTCCTTTATTTTCTCTTCTTTTCTTTTTCTTTCTTTCTTTTTTTATTGGATATTTTATTTATTTACATTTCAAATGTTATCTCCTTTTCTGCTTTCCCCTGCAGAAACCTCCTATCCCTTCCTCCTTCCCCCTGCTTCTGTGAGGGTTCTCACCCCCCCCCCCCCCCACTCCCACTTCCCTGCCCTCTAATTCTCCTACACAAGGGCATGGAGCCTTCTCAGGACCAAGGGCCTCTCCTCCCATTGATGCCAGACAAAGCCATCCTTTGCTACATATGCAGCTGCAGCCATGGAACATTCTAGAGGGTCTGATTGGTTGATATTGTTCTACCTATGGGTTGAAAACCCCTTCATGTTCTCTAACTCCTCCATTGGGGACCTCATGCTCAGTTCAATGGTTGGCTGCTAGCATCCACCACTGCATTTGCCAGGTTCTGAAAGAGCCTCTCAGAAGATAGCTAAATCAGGTTGTACATGCCAGCAAGTACTTCTTGACATCCACAATAGTGTCTGGGTTTGGTGTCTGTATATGGGATGGCTCTCCAGGTGAGGCAGTCTCTGGATGGCCTTTCCTTCAGTCTCTGCACCACACTTTGTCTCTGTATTTCCTCCCATGAGTATTTTGTTCCCCCTTCGGAGAAGGACTGAAGCATTTTCTAGCTTCTGTGCAAAGGGTTGAACATTTTGATGCTGATGAAAATAGAAGCGAGCCTAGTCTCTGACAGATACACAGTGTAGGGTAATTAGTTTATGAGGATGTAGTCTTAGAAAGGAATTGATGTATTTATCTGTGGACCCCACTTAGTTCTCATGAGATTAGGCTGTTATAAAACAGTGAAGCATACCTTTAAGTCTCTTTTTAGTTTTTTTTTTAATCTGGCTCTCCACGGAGCCTTCTCCCTATCTGTGTAAAGGCAGCAGCATATCTTTGAACCTCCATAACCAACAGATAAAACTTTTATTTGCATTAACCAGTCTCAGGTATTTTGTTATCTCTATGAATTGAGAAAAAATGTCTGAGAGAACCAAACATTTTCATTGTCCAGGAAAGCTGCATTTGATTGTTTAAAATGTTTTCCTTTTTCCCTTCTATCAACTGATGAAAAGATAGGTGCAAGCTAGATCTGCTGAATAACACAGACTGAGCACTAAAAGAAGTAATTGATATAGAGGCATGTGAAAAAAAATCAGAAAACTCAGAATTAAATGCAGGAAAAATAGTAAACTAATGAGGTACACTGGATAACAAAGCAGGGAACTTGTTTTCTACTGCCTTATGTGGAACTTGAATTTCCTCTCTTCAAACACATATTTCACAGTTTGAGCAGCTTGCAAAAAAATCATAGTATTTGACCTTTGAAATTAATGATAAGGGCAGACAGGGGTTTAGTCACCAGTGATATGATTTTATTAAAAATATCTATGGAAGTTTGGTTTCCTATTAAGACTGGGAAAGCTGCTTTTTCTCAAATTTATAATCATAAGTATTTGCAACTTTTTAGGTGTTTTATTTTGTCCAGTATATAAAAAATCTTCTTAACATGTCTAAATAATAAATCTGAGTTAATATAGTTTTAGGGTAAGATTATTATATACTGTGCTGAGTGGTGGTCTCTAAATCAACTGCTTTACTTATGATATATACTCTATTATAATATATGGGAATTTGTTCTCCAGGTTTATTTATTTGATTTCCAATGAACTGAAATTCCCCACCATATTATATTTCAAAAGCAAAAGCTGCGTACATTGAATGACTATGCAGTTGCTTCAAAACTGCTTTCTGTTTCAGATTCTCTTTTTCTACTATTGTGCATGTTTTATCCTAAGGAAGTTTCAAATGAGGTCACTGGTAGAAAACTCAGGAAGGATATGTTGTCCTTCTCTTTGGATTCTAAGTTCTACTGGAAGGCTAGCTCATCAGCTATAAAGTCATATGCTCATCAGCTATAAAGTCATATGCTAAGCGGCTTTTCATTTGTTGTACAATAGAATATACTGACTCCATTTCATTTTGACAGCTCTGGGTTTTGGGAAATGGTCCCAGGAGTTTATGGTCTACTGATTCTGTGCATACTAGGATGGAATCCTCTTTCAGGTCACTCAGCTCTCCTTTTCTTTCTAGGCTATGGGACACACGAACAGGCTCTGGACTGAGGACTGTAGGCACAAAAAGGTATTCACATAGATTTAGTGTCCACAGAATTTTTCCTTTACTTACCAGATGAATTTTCAGGATCCATGGGATTAATAGACAGAAGTAGCTACATGGTCTATGGAACAGATAGACAGACATAGCTAAAGTCCTAGGGGTCAAAGTTCCATAAACCTTTATAACCTCAGTGATATAATTTTGAAGTAAGTGGTCATTAAATATTTGAGATTGTCTGTTAAAAGAGAATAAGCATACTCCAACACACATACTGATATAGTAGTTAAAATTGTGTATCTGCTTACATACACACACAGATAAACATATACAGAGAGATATACATACAAACACAGATACATACATACATTATACATATCCACAAATACAGACAAATATATACATGCACACATACACACAGCACATATGCACACAAGCAGACAAAACTCTCAGAGGCACTCACAGATAAACACATGCACACACACAGACACACACGCACACACATACAGATGCATACACATGGAAACTTAGAAAAATACACACATGCACACACAGAGACCCATAATTCTGATTTGAGGGTAGGAAGAAAGGGATGAGCTGAAAAAAAAAAAGGCTAAGGAAATGAGGGAGAGGGATAAGGGAAGGTAATGTATTAAACTGTCAAAACCAGATTTTTAAAAGTTTGTGTATAAAACTAAAACCATCTATTAACTTTGAACAAGTTTCCAAGCCTTTCTGTGCCTCATTTGTTTCATAAAAATTCAAATGGTAATTATTATACCTTGCAAATGGACATAAAGATGATTTGAAGATTAAAATAAATATGTAAAGAGTTTAAGACAATTCTGACACATTAAAACCACTGTTTACACATTGGTTGCTGTTCCCAATTACTACTGAAAGAAATATTCATATGTAATTCATTATAAATCTTTTGTAAAATGTTGTTAATTATTGTTTTTCTTCCTGCATTACTTCCAAAAAGAACACTGTCCTGTAAGGATGCATACCACACATTAAGAAAGAAGTAGCTGAAGCAAGTAGAAAATTTTAAATATAGAAACCCTTGGGTTTCATTTTACAAAGTAAGAGACAAAAGCACAATGTAGAAAGCAATAGTTGAGTAAAGTAACATCCAAGTTGGAGCAAGCACAAACAAGGGAGGGAGAAAACAGGATCTCTTTTAAATTCTTAGTCTTGAAAGACCAGATGAGAGTAAAATAGTTAACAGAATAAAAGAGATTTTTCAGTATCTTTAGTTTGGAACCAATTTTGATCTTTCACAGAAGAAATTTGAGTGCTAATATGTAATCAAAAGAAACACTACATGTGGTTCTATGTGGTTCAGGTTGTAGATAACTTGGGCTGTGGAGCTACAGCTATATAAATTGAAAGGCCAAACATAAGACCTATGTAGTTCATCTAGGAAACAAGCAGATGAGTTCTTCAGGGAATCAGAACCTGTAAGAGTTCCCTTCCTTCTTTCAATCTATCTTTCATCTATCTATCTATCTATCTATCTATCTATCTATCTATCTATCTATC
>JADRCD010235176.1:0-13039 GCA_019843815.1 Montemys delectorum
TGACAGGGCAGGACTTTGGGCTGCCCTATAGCCCTCAGGCACATCCCCTCCTCTGGATCTCACTCTCTAAGGCCACTTTCTAGGCTCTACAACTTGGCAGAACAGTGTCATTATCTAAGGACCAAGTGTTCATGCAGGGTAGCCAGCAGGGAAACATTTTATATCTGAACCATAGCAGGACCAGATACCTTCTCATCCATCCCCTGAGAGATGCAGCCCTGATGGTCTCCTTGACCCACTACACCCTTAGATGAGTGATCTTTTGATCAGCCAGCATTAAAAGAAGAACCAGGAAGGCTGTAAAATAAAGGGAAGTATTATTAAGATTCGATTGTATGCAATTTTAGTTCCTGGTTTAATGGTCTAGAAGTCCCATGTGCTAGTCATTGTGCAATGGAGTCACCTGTGTTAAGTGGTCTATGATACACAGCTGTTAGTTCTATGCTGGATGCTGGGCCTGAAGTCAGCAGGGCAGGCAGCTGGGATGGCAGCAGTTCTCAACGGAGTGTTGTGACTCCCTTTGTGGTTGAACGACCATTTCTCAGGGGTCACCTAAGACCATTGGAAAGCACAGATATTTACATTATGATTCATAACAGGAGCAAACCTACAGTTATGAGGGAACAACAAAAATAATGTTCTGGCTGGGGTCACTGCAACATGAAGAACTGTGTAAAAGGGTCACAGGGTAAGGAATGTTGAAGACCACTGACGTAGAGGGGGATGGATGAAAACGTAAGATCCAGGAAGACTTAAATTTACTTCTCTCTTGCTTCCTTCAAGCCTCTTTTTAAAAACAAATACTATGCTATTAGCTTCATTGTGTAATTGACAACCACTAAAGTTTCACCTCGGGTTGAATTGTTCAGTTGTACTCCTTGTCTGTTTTACCACTCAGATCTCTGTGTTTTTTTATACCTAATCTCATAACCTTTTTAAAATTTTATAAATGTTGTTACTAAAAAAAAAAATCTTACAAATAAATAAAAACATCATACACACAACCTAACCAAACCCAAAGTTCATACAACTCAAGGAGCTTTTGTGCAGTTAGGGTGGGCTTCAGAGAGAAGTTGTGGAGCTTTGAGGAGGTTGCTTTTCATTACTGGAGGCCAAACTCTGGGCCATGTACCCAACAAGTGAGCCACTTTTAGCCCCATACCATCTTTTTGTATTTTGGTTTTACATCATATATTGTTTTAGGGGTTGAAAACATTCCTCATCATTATTTTCTGTTAAATATGTTTATGTTGCACTTTATAATGTGGAGATTCTTAATTCTCATGTAACCTAGTATATCGTTTTTTTTTTAAATCCCAAATATTTCTGCTTGTAGTCCATTCACATTTTTCCAAGACTTTTATTAGATAGAATTTATCTGGAAGGGTTGTGGGGAAGAGCTCTGAAGAGATTGTGGGGTGGAGAAGGAATAACTGAGTGATGTTGATTCCAGTTGCAAACTTGTGAGTTGAGTAGAGACCGTTGTGTTTCTTCCTTTATGATCTGTGTGTCTTTTGTGTGTTATTGACCTGACAACATTTAACCCAACTGGAGCTGGTGGTTACTCTTGTTTTGTTGCCAGTCTTGCTGAGAGAACACTCAGTTTTCCTTCGTTGGTTTTACTGACCTGTAGGACTTTGAAGTTATCCTTTCTAAGACAATGGAAACACTCTTTATTTTCATGTCTTCAGAGTTTTTGCTACAAATGGATGCTAAGTGTTTTCCAGACCTTCACCTGATGATAGTCACATTTCCCTGGTTTATTAAATTTGGGACTTGTGATCGATTTGGTAAATTCTTAGATACTCAACCAACCACATATCACACTAGTCTTGTTTTTAGTGAATTTTCCTCTTAGCACTTTAGTGTCATGATATCTCTGTATTTTAAAAAGTTTGTTTGGATTTTTCTTTCTGACAGGTTAAGGTCCCACAACCTACTGAGTACAGAGCTTGAGTGTTTGTGAGGTTAGGGGGAGTTGGAGAGTTGAAGAGGGGAAGAGACAGCTAGGTAGGGAGATTAGAGAGGAGGGAGGAAAGGAGAGAGGGAGGGAGAGAGAGAGAAATATTAGGGCTGACATCCTTGAGAGACCCATGAAGCTCTAGTTTGTGATTAATATAAAATGGATGTTTTACATTTATTACAAGGGACAGGTAAGGTGGGAACATTGCCTGGAAGAAGAAAGGTGAACATCACAACATGTAATTCAGAATTGATCTGATACATCTTTGGGAAGAATGTGTACAGCAGTGGCACAATGAGAGACCTTGTGACATCACAAATGACAGAAGAGGTACCCTGAAAAAAAAGTGCATACAGACATGGAGTGAGAAGGGAGATGTGTGCACACATGGAGTGAGAAAGGAGATGAGTTCACACATATATACATACATGGAGTGAGAAAGGAAATGTATACACATGTGTATACTAAATGGAATTAGAAGGGAGATGTATACACGTGTGTATACATACAATGAGTGAGAAGGGAGATGTGTACATACATGGAGTGAGAAGGGAGATGTATAAATACATGGAGTGAGAAAGGAGATGTGTACACATGTGTATGCACACATGGAGTAAGAAAGGAGATGTATACATACATGGAGTGAGAAAGGAGATGTGTACATACATGGAGTGAGAAAGGAGATGTATGCACACATGGAGTGAGAAATGAGATGTATGCACACATGGAGTGAGATAGGAGATGTATGCACACATGGAGTGAGAAGGAAGAGGGGAAGCCAACAGAGAGGGGTGTCAAGGAAGAGAGAGAAAAGCTTTGAAAAAAGTTATATTTTTGAACATATATGAGTACATTTGTATAAGGTAATTCATGTTTATTCATTGTGTACATACACATCCCTATATACACATATATATTATTTTATATAGGCATATTTTTCCTTTAAGCAAGAAATAATACTTATATTCTTTTTCAGCCTATGTTGGCTTATTAGCACAAATTAAGCATGTCTTAGGTTACAGATCAGACTCAAAAATCCTCCAAAACCTTGTATTTCACCAAATTCAGAAGCAAACACAAAAAGATGGCCAATTCTGTTCTCCCCAAAGCACCAACATCATTCACTAAATTAAAAAAATCATAAGCAAAAAGGAAATTAAACATGGAAATTTCAAAACGTTTGGAACTGAAAGAAAATAAATGGAGTTTCTAATAAAGATGGGAACAAAGCCAAAAAGAATTCTTTGGGGGGAAATTTTATACTATGAAAGACATTTATAAGATGGAAAACAGCAAATGAACTAGAATTTTAGGAAGAAAAACAGACAATAAAAATAACCATAAATGTTCAGGAAGAAAACTGAGCAAAGCTGGGAGCAGGAGAGTGGTCCTCCCCGGAGAGTAGTCCTCCCCGGAGAGTAGTCCTCCCCTGGAGAATGGTCCTCCCCAGAGAGTGATCCTCCTCGGAGAGTGATCCTCCCTGGAGAGTGGTTCTCCCCAGGGAGGAGCTGACCAAACAATGATCATACAAGTGACATTGTATGACTCAACAGGTTATATCTAGGCATCTACATGTAGATAGAAAAATATATATGTATACAATAACAATTAATGGGAAAAGAGGCCATGCACTTGACAGAGAGTAGGGAGGGGTTTATGTGAGGCTTTGGAGGGAAGAAAGGGGAAATGTAATTAAATTACAATCTCAGACACAACAAAATGGAAGGAAGGAAGAAAGGGAGGGAGGGAGGAAGGGAGGGAGGGAGAGAGGAAGGAAGGGAGGAAGGAAGGGAGGGAGGGAGAAGGGGAGGGAGGAAGAGAGGGAGGAAGGAAGGAAGGAGGGAAGGAGGGAAGGAGAAAGGGAGGGAGGAAGAGAGGGAGGGAGAAAGGAAGGAAGGGAGGGAGGGAGAGGGGGAAGAAGGGAGGGAGGAAAGAAGGAAGGGAGGAAAGAAGGAAGGGAGGGAGGGAGGAAGGGAGGGAGGAAGGAAGGGAGGAAGGAAGGGAGGGAGGGAGGAAGAGAGGAAGGAAGGAAGGAGGGAGGAGGAAGGGAGGGAGGGAGAAAGGAAGGAAGGGGGGAGGGAGGAAGGGAGGAAGGGAGGAGGTGGGAAAGGACACTACAAAGATAGAGTGAAATGTTCAGGTCAGATAGGCTCAGCCTGTCATCACAGCATTTGTGAGATACCACAGCCCAGTTTTCTCATCTGCACAATCCTGCCACCTTCCCTTGTTCCATAGACATTGTCCCCCACGAGCTGTCTGAGTTTGCTCCATAGACATTGTCCCCCACGAGCTGTCTGCCTGCAAATCTCTGTCTCAGTCTGCTTCTTGGAAATGTGATGCTAAAACCACACTGAAGATTTCATGAACTGCTTCAGCTCATCTCACAGAAGCAACATATCAGGATGAGAACACAGATGACAAACATGATCCATGGCCTAAAAAAGCAGCGAGGGAGAGGTGGAAGGAAGAACAGGATTATGGGATAATAGGGACCAAACAACTGCCTATACAGGGTTAAGTCCAACTGAGTGAAATATGTCAAAGTAATAGAGAGGACCCCCCTCCCCCAATCATACATGTCTGAGCTGAGGGTGAGGCCGATTACTCTGATCTGATCATATACATTGTGAAATATCACAATAAATACATAGACAAATATAAGTAGAATATAAATATCTAATTGCTATAATACCTATAAATATATAGACAAATATAAATATAATATAAATATCTAATTGCTATGTGTGAAATTGTATATAAAGTGTATACACACACACACATATATATTTTTTAAAAAGATGAACCCTAAACTTACTGGGCAAAATAAAACTGGTAGTTTTTCTTTAAAGGGTCCTGAGCACCGAGAAGATATGACAGACCAAAGTCTCCAGTCTGGCCCCAGTGTGTCTTGCAGGCAGCTCACTGTTGTGGGTCAGAGGGCTTACACCTGGATGATGTAGATGATGGCCTTTCTGTCCAGTAGCAGGCAGGGTCGGCGGGGATGAAGCTTCTAGCTGGGCACCAGCCAGACTTTTCCATGTTTGATGATAAAAGTGTTACCCTCAGTGAGAGCGCCTTAGCTTCTGGTTGTGGAGAACAAAGAGTAGCCTTGGCCAATGATGTCTGAGGGGATACACGGGACCCTTTGGGCCAATGACTCAGCAGGATGGAATCCACTCCTGCTACTGGAAGCTTTAGTTGGTGGCATAGAATATCTAGGTGGGGCATTTATCTCCTCCCTTCTATGGTCAGTCTATTTAAATTCCTTTCAGATATGTATATATTTTAGGAAGCTTCTATAAAAGTAGGTTTCCATACAGTTTTCAAAAGGCCTTAGTTACAAAAGTATAAAAACTTAAAAATATTAGAAGTAAAGTATAAAAACTAACAATATACATCTAATCTTTAGAGTAAACCATAAGAAGTGTTTGCTAAAAGACACAGGGGAAAGTTCGAAGGGCAACATCATAGATTTCCCAAATTTTGTTGTGATTGGGACTGGCAGTTGGTCAGATGATTCTAGAAATATTCCTTTAGGCATAGAATAAGGAAAAACATGGATGTGACCTAAAATATTTTATTTCAACTTTGAGCATGATAACTTACATTTATTCACTGCGTTTTTGCCTGAGGGCTGAACTCAGGCTTACGTCTCTCTTTGACTTTTTTTTTTTTTTTTTTGCGTCAATTGCAGTCAGATTCATGGTGTCTTCTTGTCACATTTTATTTTATTTGAGGTGAAACTAGTAGTTTAAAGAATTGATGGAACAATCCAAAGGAGGACTCTTAGAGTTTCATAATGTGCGCCATGTTGACCAATTTCTCACGGACGCTGAGTTTTTAACTAGCTCCTTCCTGACTTTCTAGTGCGATCCCATTTAGCTTTGGCTGGAGCAGTGACTTTTTTTTTTTTTTTTCATGTTGTAAGTTTGTGTAATTTTTCAATTAAATTACATCCTTCCATTAGCCAGGGCAGATGTGTCTTGAAACTCTACATTGAGTGTTCAATTTGATCTCTGGGAAGGGAGATATGTGGGCGTTTTATTAATAGTTTACTTAAGTGAGTCACCATACAATGTCTGTTGGTGACCGTGTTACAAGTAATTTGGTCTGGAGAAAGTCTGGCCCAATTCTGTAAAGATATTATTTCTTTTAAGGTAACCTAGTAAATTAATGTGACCAATAGAACGGTTACAGGGTATCACAAACTGCTCCTCAAACACTGGGCATCTTCCTCAATGGCTCTCTATATTAGTGTTGGAGACAAAAATCTCTCGCTGAGTCTGGGGCTCTAAGAGTAGGCTGGGCTGCTGTCCAGGGAATAAGGGCCAGACATCAGCCTGCCTCCGTTTCCCCAGTGCTGGGTTCCAGGCATCCTACTCCTGTACCCCACTTTTAAAATGTGGATAGTCACAACCCTAAGTCTGCCCTTTGTGCTTCTGCAATAGGCACCTTACCGACAGAGCCACTTCTCCACTCCTAGGCTGGCCTTTGGGGGCTCTAAGGTGTAACAGCTCAGCATGCAGTGTTTCAACTCTCTGACTCTATTCACTTTATGTCTCAAGAGAGCGGCCTTCTGGCCTCCGCCCTTCCTGATAGGCTTTTATGTCTGTCTGTGTATGATTTCTATACAGCGCTACCTTCTCTGTCAACCTTCCTGCAGATCAACACTCTTCCTCGTGTGCATCTCACAGTGGAAGTTTCACGATACTTTACAACGTCCACCTATTTCTCCACGTCTTTAGAACAGGATTTTGGCTTTAACCCAGCATTTTCCAAAGAAACCATGGATCCATACATATTCCCTAGAAAGCTTATTAAAATGAAGGTCGTGGGGCGGGGGGGGGCTTCATAAAGTTCTGTCCATAAAGTATTTGCTCAAGGCCTTGAGTTTGGTCCCCAGAATCAACTGGAAAAGCCTAAGTGTGGGGGTGGATGCTTGTAATCTCCGTGCTAGGGTGGTGGCCATAGAAGGATCCCTGTGGCCAACTCAGCTAGCTACTACATGAGGTGAGTTCTGAGAGACCGTGTCTCAAAGAATAATGTGAAAAGTGCCCTGGGAAATTGGTCTTCAGCTCTACATGCATGCACATATGTATACACACACACACACACACACACACACACACACACACACACACACACAAATTCCAATTCGGCTGATATAGGAGCAGAGTCTGCATTTCTAGCAATCTCCCAGGCTTGTAATGCCTCTGACTTATGCCCCCAGGCTTCACTGAGCACTCAAGATCCAGAATGGAGTGAGTGGCTGATTCTGCTCATGCGGAAGGGTACCATTACCCATTATTTTCTAGCACTTCTCAGCTCTGGCTCCCCATTAGAACCCCCTGGGGAAGTTTTAGAGCACTCTACAGCCCAGATCCCACCCTGGGGGTTTGTAATTTAATTAGCTTGGAAGGGAGCCTGGGCATGAGAGGGTTTTCAAGCTTGAGTAGTGTGTCCCTTGGATTGTAAGCTGTAACTCTTTGAAGATTTGAGGTTTCCCTTACTGTTCCCAAGTCTATCTCATGACCCCACAGACTGCAACCTTTTAATAGAAGTTGGTTGAATAAATTAACGTCTTGCTCTTGGCTTGGGTTCAGTGTTTCTGAGGTACTTCCATCTCTTCAGGGTAGGCAGTTCTTTTTTTTTTTTTAAAGAAGGGAAGGTGGTTCTGGAAATGACACATTTATGAGGTGAGAAAGCCAAGGGTGAGTGTGTTGGGGGCCCTGAATTAGGAAGTAAGCCAACCCTGGTGACATCTTATGGCTCAGAGTGGGTGGCAGAAAGGCCAAGTTGAGGATGTAAGCTCTTTTAAAGTTACTGCAGGAAAAAAATCTTTGGCCCAATATATTTTAAGGAGTCCCCTTTAATAGCTCTTCCGGCAAGGGCAAATTTAAATTAAGCAGTTTATTGTTCAGTGTGCTTACGGATTTTCAAATAGCCAATGAATACGTAAGTAGAGAGCTGGGCTGATTTCAGGCCAGGTATCCTAGCAAAAGGCAATGCTGGGAAGCTTCTCTCAAGACTTCAGCGTTTTGTTTTGCATGAGGAGTTCTCAAGTTGTTGGAAAGTCAACAGGACTCTGAGAAGGAATTAATAGGAAACAAAGAAAGAAATGGCCAGGGAAGCCTTTCCGTGCCAGCAGGGAATACCGAGCAGCTGAAGAATCCAGTTGTAACAAGGGCCTTGAGTCAAATGGCTTCTAGATTCACTGAGGCAGATCTGGCTGTGTCCCAGGGCCGGAGGCGGAGGCATGTTAGACTGTGAACGGCTCAAGGTGGCCTACTCCTAATTTTTGAGCAGTTCTGTGAGCTAGTTTTTAAACACAGCCATCTCTAAGAATTAAACCATAAAACTTTACAGTCAGATTATTTGAGAGCAAACTAAGGAACACTTGACCCCATTGTTTCTTAACCATTTTACCACATTCTGCTGTTTTACAAATAGCAGAGAGTTGTTATGCCTGTAACGAGTGTGTGATGAAAATATTTATAGTCATCAGTGGTCTTTCTCCTTTCCTCTGCTTCCTATGCCGTCATAGTGAGAGCCTGGCAGGCTAGACCGTAAGAGTTGATATGTGGGTCTGGGGACGGAGCTCAGTTGGTAGAGAGCTTGCTGAGCATCTGTGAAGTCCTGTGTTTCATGGATGGTACTAAATGAAACCAGCCATGACAGCACGTGCCTGTAATCCCAGTCCTTGGGAGGCAGAGGCAAGAGGGTCAGAAGTTCAAGGTCTTCCTTGGTTACATGGTGACTCTTAGAGAAAAGCCAGGACAATGAGTGTTACTCATTGGGTTGTTGACTTTGTAGCTTTACAAAGTAAGCAAGGGGCCAAAGAGATGGCTCAGTGGTTAGC
Organism: Montemys delectorum; assembly: GCA_019843815.1. Taxonomy (NCBI): domain Eukaryota; kingdom Metazoa; phylum Chordata; class Mammalia; order Rodentia; family Muridae; genus Montemys; species Montemys delectorum. The sequence continues at coordinate 8,823 of JADRCD010235176.1, forward strand.
AGGGCTTGCTGTTCTCTTAAAGGACCAGAGTTCAGTTCCCACCACCAACATCAGGCAGTTCACGCTACTTGAGCTCCAGGGGACTTGACACACATTTTTAGCCTCTAAATGAACCCTCCAAAGTAAGTAAGTGCTTGTGCCTACACACAAATAAATAGCAAAACAAGTATTTCAAAGTCATGGGGAAATGTCCTTAATCTGTATAAAATCAGCCCTGGCAAACTGATGCTAAATGTGTGTGAGGGCTACAGTGTACCGAAGTGGTCCTTTCCTGCAGATGAAAGGCTTGCATTTAATTTACTGTTCTGGGTTGGGCCTGGGCCACGAAAGACTCACAGAGCCTTGTTAAAAACCCCTGGGCCAGACAAATTCTGAACTTCAGAATTTGTGGGTCTGGGAGTGGGAGTGGTCTCATGGTACCAGCATGAGATGTTACAATCCACAGTGGAGTCAGATGCAGCAAACTGTGACCAAGCGCATGCATTTTTTTTTTTTTTTTTTTTTTAAGATGTGGAATCAAGGTGTTTTCTCCCTAGACTGTATGAGGAAAATTCGTGTGTTGTGTGTCGGTTCAAGTAAAGTTTTACCAGATGAATGGAGCTCAAGTGAAGTACTCTCAACTATGAGGAAGAAAGAAGGAAGTGAGCTGTGGAAAACAGGCCAGGAGCTGTGGGCTCTGTACAGACCGGTTGGTCCATAGCTAATACAGGAGCCATGGTGGGCAGCCTGTGTTGGATAGCATGACTTGAGGTTTCACAGGCCCTTGGTCCAGTTCCTCCCACATCTGCCTATCTTCCTATTAGGAGATTTTTGTTGTTGTTGTTGTTGTTGTGGTTGTTGTTTTTAAAAAGATTTATTTGTGTACGTGAGCTCGTACGTGCATGTGAGTGTGTGTACGCGCGTGCGCGCATGCTCATGTGCGTGTACATGTGTGTGCTATGTGTGTACACTCATGAAGCCCAGAACTGGGCATCAGATTCCCTGGACGTTTAAGGGGATCTGTGAGCTACCATCCAAACTACAGGCGTCTGACAGAACAGCAGGCTGCCTTCATCACTATGACGTTACCCCAGCTCTCACTGGGAGGTTTCTGAAGAGGACACATGGGTGCACTTTCCCCTTTGACAGCATTCAGCAGGACTCTGTCACACACACCCCCCCCCCCCCCTCCTATGAGTTAGGGAAGCAGGCCTGAGGTTTTAGGAGAAGCCACAGGAACTGTACACTGGGGATGTGCTGGCCTCCCCTGTAGGAAGGAACATAATAGTCCACAGCAAGAATGTACAGCATTGCTAGAACGCTAGCTCTGCAGGACAACCCCTGAGGCTCTGTCAAATTCTAATTACCAGTGAGTCCTAGGAATATGACCAAATACATTTAGAAGCTTGCTCAGATGATAAACCAAGTCTCAGCCAGGAATCTCAGGAAATGGGGGATTTAAAAAAAAAAAAAAGAAAAGTCATCTCTGATGGCTCCTGCTTGTAACCCTGGTATTTGGGAAGCTGAGGAGGAAAGTTGCCATGAGCTCAAAGCTAAGCCCGGGCTACATAGTGATTTCTAGATCAGCTTGGGCTCATGTCAAAACAAAACAATACAAAACAGCTCCCAAACACCTTAAATAATCCAATGAAACCCACGTATCTTGTCCAAGAAGCTGGAAGCTACCTTCGGTGGAGAAAAGAGGATCGGAAGTTCTAGGCCATCGTCTGCTATGGGGGGAGGTGAGGTCAGGCTTGAAAATATGAGACCATGTTAGGAAGGAAAGAAGGAAGGAAGAAAGGAAGGAAGATTCGGAGGGAGGGAGAGAGGGAGAGATGGCTCAGTAGTTAAGAGGGCTTACTGTTTTCACAGAGGACCAGGTTCTGTTCTCACGGAGGAGCTGGAGTCTATAACTCCAGTTTCAGGGGAATCGGATGCCTCTTCTGACTCTGGTGGGCACTGTAAGCATGTGATGCACACACATACACTCAGGCACGCCCCCTACACACACACACACATACACACACATATACACACACATATACACACATGCACACGCACACACACACACACACACACACACACAATTTTTAATGTAAAAAGAAGGAAGGAAGGAAGGAAGGAAGGAAGGAAGGAAGGTGAAAAGAAAGGCAGAAAGGAAAGGAAAGAAAGAAAAGGAGAAAGAAAGAAAGGACAAAGGAAGAAAGGAGAAAAAGAAAGCCAGAGTTCATAGGAACTGAATGGCCAATAATTATTATAAAAAACACTATTCTACAATATTTTAAAATCTTAATTGCAAAACTGTCTTCCTGCTTTGCTTTGACTGGTTAACAACAGTGCTCATGTAGGTTAGATGGTAGGAAAACTGTTATTTTTCTCTTACTTTAAGGCTATAGGGCAAAGGAATAGTTTCATAGTATTTGACAGAAGAAGACGGGTAAATTTGGGGTTCAACTTTTTAATACCTGCCTGCTTGGGGTGAACAGATGGAAGAGAACTGGATCCTATTTAGATCTTTCATGATATCCTTCAAAGCTGAAGAAAACAAAATGGGGACCCAGCCTAGGAGATAAAAAAAAAAATCAATTACATATTTTAGATTTAAGATGTTTAAAAGGAGTTTAAGAGCCGGTGGGAAACCCAGTTGCTTTTTGACTCTCAGTAATGTTTTCGGCAGGCACGGAAGTCTGTACACCTTTGCAGTTTTCCTTAATGACAAAGGAGTCCTGTGCAGGAACGGGAAGAACATTAACCTCCGCTCACCCTCGGCCATAGCCTGTGATCATGATGTACCAAGTCTGCCTGCGAGCACCGACAAACGCAATTAACTCTCGGAGAGTTCGTCAGACATCTGGACCTTTGGCACCCACAACCAAAACATCTGGACATTTGTTTGAGTTCTCTCGTTGTTTTCCAAGTTTTGATACAGTGTCACAGTCATCACAGGGACTCAGCGCTTCCTATGGAGCTAAGCCAGGCTAATGGCTTCCCCTGCGTCTGCCTGCCTCACCATCACCAGATCCAATTAATCCTTGGCCAGTGATTCATTCTTTCCCACAGAACAGTGCTTGGGCTTGGCACCGAACCCAGCTGCCGGAGCACAAACCTTGGGTTCCTCACAGAATCTCATGTTGCTCAAACAACCACAGAGAGTCAGGGTGATAAGTGGTATCTAGTTGGTGTGACGTTACACCACTGAAAGAAAGAAAGGATGTCCAATATTGAAGTTCCTAGTGTCATTCAATAATGTCACCATTCGCCTAGCTGGTGGAATATCATTCTGTCCATTATTATCCTTGGTTGTTGACATAGAAGTGTTCAGTTTCAACTGACGATTGTATATCTCAAGTTTTCCATCTTGGAAATTAATAATAATAATAAAAAGGCTAAAAATACTTGCATCTCCTTTGTCAGGTAAAATAACTTTAATGATGAGCTGCCCATGGTGGTATACGTATGCAATCCCACCTCTCAGGAGACTGAAGGAGGAGGATCACATGTTCGAAGCTAGCCTGAATTACATAGGAAGATGCTATTAAAAATTAAATAATGAAACTGAAGAAACCAAAATTTCAGATAAAGCTTAGTACTTGGGTCAACAATGGGAATCTTTGAACTCTGTACTCTTTCCTTAGTCCGGGCTTCAGTCTTAGCTCGGCAACCTTGAACAATCTGCACACTGCTTTAAGCCTCAGCGTTGGCACCTTCAAGACACCAGAAATGCTTATCAGCCTCGTTTCTCTTTGTCAAAAGGCTGGATAAAATGTTTGGATACAGCTTGGCAGAGCATGGGCACAGAGACTATCACTTAATGGCTGCCATCCAAATGTTTGCCACAACCTAAGTTAGCAGGCAAAGGACCCGGAAGTTAAGGACCTAAGGCTTACTCCTGCCAGGGAGGACCAGAGGAGGTTAGAGAAACCTTTTGGCCTTCATCATTTCTCCTTGTTTATGTCTCTTCGTATTCCAAGAAGGAAGCAGCTTCCTGTCCTCTATTACTACTGCCCCCTGCTGGCTGGGGAGGGAAAAACTGGAGGCCAGAGGTGAAGTACATGTTGCCTCCCCTGGGTGGCTTCTCAAGCTTCTCTTCGCCAGGTCCTTGGGTTTCTTTAAATATTAAAGCCAAATAGGCTCCTATAAAAAGACGTGAGGGCATGAATACCACCACTGCCTCTTCAGTACTGTAAAATTTTACGGTTATGTAGGAACTCAATATTAAAATAAAAAGCAACGAGGAA
>JADRCD010235177.1:0-16877 GCA_019843815.1 Montemys delectorum
CTCTCTCTCTCTCTCTCTCTCTCTCTCTCTCTCTCTCCAGTAAGCACTGGACACAGTGTGTGCTTTGACACACAGGAGGTTCTGACTGAAAACAGTATCCACCTACCTCTTAGCAGGACCTGGAGCACACGTGGCATTTTTTGTGGCTTGACTTGTGTATGACTCTTTGCTGCTGAAGGCAGGGTCTTCAGAAATGGGAAGATGGTATGGATGAATACAAGAGGTTTTTTTTTTCCCCCTTTCCGGAGATTACACAGAAAAATGAAGGCAGAACTTGCAAAGTGGCTTCTGTGTTCCTGGAGTTGTCATTTTTATCACTCTGTTTGGCTGCGAAGCTGATTTTCACACAGGCCTGACGGTTGTGAAAGTAAACACAAGTATAGCATTAATACCCTGCATATATTTCTGTGGAACTGACACCCAGTAGAAGTCAAGATGTGGTTTGCTTACTCACTGTTCTTGGAAGCTGTACACACTGACTTCATACTTATGCTTCCTCATAGACTTTCCAACTAACAGTCTCTTTTCCTCAACTTCGACAGGGTTTCTTCTTTCTTTCTTTTTTTTAAACAAATGTAAGCACATAAAATATGCTCAAAATATCAAGTGAGTAATTTGCAGTCTCTTTCCTTTGAGAATCTGCCAGGCCCACTCATGGCAGCCTTCTAAAATATTTTGTGCTTGCAGATTTGGGGGAATTCATTTAGCCCTTTGGATTTGTAGGTTACTGACTGAACAAAACTGTCATGTCTTTTCGTCGAACTAGTCACCCCTAGTTTGTGGGAAGCCTCACCTGAACGAGTGACTGACTTGATGACCTAGGTTCTCTGTCAACCAATCTTGGGTTTTAGGAATGGGCAGGAGTGTCTCAGTCAACGCATGCAGCCATGGCTGCTCTGACTGACAGGTGCTTAGGGCAGTGCTGTGACTGTCCGTGACCTGCAGGCAGTGCTGCGACTGTGCATGGCATGCAGATGTCACTCTGTTTTGGTAACACCCAAATTTAACTTCCCCAGCAGTGAGTAATGACATTCCCCCCCCCAACCCCCCCGTAGTGACGACCTGCTGTAGTCCGATGCCTCTGTGGATGACTACTGCACATTTGATATTCGATTGAAAGACACAAAAACCTAATCCTTCACTTTGCAACCTTCTTGGGAGGAGACAGTGAGAGATCCAATGAAACACATTAAAAATTCACGTTCTGTGTTTTAAAGAGGGTTGCAGGGATAGCTCAGTTAGCAAACTGTTACCTTGTAATCATAAGACATGAATTCCATCTCAAAAACCCATGGTTTGTTCTCCTAAAGCCAAGCATATTAACACATACTTGGGTTCCCATGCTAGGCACAGGGAGTCAGGGGCATCCTAGCTAGTCTGACCTGCTTGGTGAGCTTCAGGCTAGTGAGAGAAAAAAGGTAGATGCCACCTAGGTTCTTCTGACCTCTACATGCTTGTGTGTACATATACATGCATACAATCCCACCAGCACTCAGGCATAGACAAACACAGAGAGAAAGAGAGGGAAAGACGCAGAAAGACACATACATACCCAGAGGTCAACTTAAAAAAAAAAATCCCTCAAATAGCCCAGTGATTATAAACTGTGTTTATTTACAGAAACTAAAAAGGGGGCTTAACTGATCTGAGTGGTCTGTGTAGCATCTCCTCTACTCCAATCTCTAGGCTGCTTATTTTCTCCTACCTCAAGTTTCAACAGAGCCCAAATCTTTACACTGAAAAGGGGTTGCTAGTGTTTTCATTGAGATTGCATTAAGGCCTGTATATGTGTTTCTCAAATGGTTTTTATCAGCCCATCCATCTTTTTGCCCGCTTAGCTCATCTTTCGTGCCACCTGCCAAAGCACATTGCTTTCTTCCACGTATGTCACAACACTCAAATGGCTGCTTGCAGATATGTTATATGTTCACAGCTATTAAGCGGACAAAAAATTTGCCAAGTGGGTGGTAGTTAAAAGCTGTTTGTGTATCAATTTTGTATCTGACCCCTATCCTGAACTGTTTCTGTTCTTTTGATGTATCCAGCTCTTCTCCATAAAAATGGCAACATATGCATTTTGCTTTTTTTCCTCACGTGTGTGTGTGCTTGTGAGTGTGTGTGCGATCACGCATCTGTGCAATCTCATATGCATATGTGTTAACCTACAGAGGCAAGAAGGGAGTATCAACTCTCATGGAGCTAGAGTTCCACATATTGGGTCCCTCCTGACATAAGTGCTGTGATCTGAACTATGGTACTCTGAGAGATCAGTAAGTTTTCTTAACTATGAAGCTATTTCTCCAGCTCCTCAAATACTGATCTGAATTATTGAATAATGTATTTCCATTCTTGGGAGACTGCATCTGTATTCAGTGTTGCCTATTGGCTTACTGATTGCATCCTAACCCAACTAGCTGTGGCATACTCTATGAGTAAATTGTTAAAACCCACCCTGTTCTGGGATGCCCTCTGCAATGGGTATTAGAGAACCAGGGTGGAAGTCTATTGTGCCTTCTGGTTTCACTCACTTTTATTTTGATATAGAACCAGCAGTGGACCATTTGACACTAGAGTCCAGATATAATCAAAAGAATGATTCGACTCCACCAGTTCAAGGTAATGAAACATAAAGGTTTTTGGAAGAAGAGCCAGGTTTCACGTGTTTCAAATGATGAATAGAAAATTCTAGAAAGATGGGAAATAACTCGGAGGCTCAGAGGTCCAAAACAAGGTGTTCTGAAAGAATTAGAAGTGACTACAATGCATTACAAGGAGGATACTTGTAGAAAGTCCCATGTAAGATGCTGCAGCAACTGAAATCAACAAACCATAGCCGTCAGCCATTGGATGGATGCTGAGGGCAGCCAGATGCTCTAATGCAGCCATAGCTACCAGTATCACTGGACGCCAAGAGGCGTCAAATTGCCAAGTCTTCTTAAATTTTTTAATTAGATGTCTTTTCAATTCTGATTTCCACAAACTTTGAGTTAGTGGGGAATTATTTGCTGCCTAGCTGGCAATAATTGGTTGGCGAGTTATTTTGGGTTCCCCTAGACAAAGATTTGAGCACAAGTAATTTAATTGTGAGGTAATCCCAGGAGAAGGTGAGTAGAGAAAAGAGAGAAGGTAAAGCAGCCAGGGCATTGCTGCTGTGGTAACTAGAGTCTTAGACCCAGCTGGAGATGATGGAACGGGAATGTGATGCTACCATTCTTCTACCTGAGGGCTGGGGAGGTGACTTACACATCAACACCTGCTGGTGATCTGTGACAGAGTGCTGGGATCCAGAAGCTGGCCAGTCCCTCTCATGTGTGACCTGATCTGTGTATAGGCAGTGGGGACTCTGAAATTCAGAGTTCTTATATAAAGAGATGCATGTAGAAGCTTGGGAGGTAGTGCAGTCTATAGAGTGTCTACCACATAAGTAGGAGCACCTGACCTCAACTCCCAGAGCTCCCCTTAAAAATATTCTTGGTGTGTTGGAGTCCTTGTAATCCCAGTTCTTGGGATCTGGGGGCAGGCAGACCTCTGATGTTCTTGGACGAGCCACCCTATTCTGCTTGGTGAGTTCTAAGTCAAGAGAGACTCTGTCTCAAAAAAAGAAAACAAAACAAACTACAACAAAACAAAAAACAAACAAAACCAAAGCAGACAGTATTTGAGAAATAGCACTCAAGGTTGTCCTCTGGCCTCCACATGCATGTGTGCACACCCACACATGCACACTTCTGTACACAGCTCTTACACATCTTTATATGCACACTCCCACAAAAGAGGTGCAGATGGAAGTCTGTCCAACAGGCACTAAGAAAGGACTAGGGTACCAGCAGCCTCTGCTATTGACTGGTATTTGTACCCTAGACAATCTTAGAGTTCCTGCAAAGGCTTGCCTGTGTAAGTCTTCATTGCCTTCCACAAGTACATAGAATGTTAAGACTATAGAGTATGACTGCCTATCTTGTTGTTCAAAGCTCTCCATTCCATGCTTACAAATGTCACTCCAGCCTTCTTTTAACACCTAGTGAGTTGCCATCCCCTCCTTTTTTCTAAGGATATCAATCGCTTCTCTAGATGGCTGATTTAAAATGTATCTGTTGATAGTCTACAGAGATTTGCTCCTTCCTATCTATTGGTCCTTGGCTGCCTGCTTAAAGCTCCTGAATTCTTATTTTCATGGGTTTCCAATATGTGTGTCAGAATTACCAAAGGGACCTTTCAAGTACAAGTAATATACCAGGGCTTGCTTGGGATGCAAGTCAAGACTGGAAAGTCATCTCAGGGTTTTCTTATCTGAGTGGTCCAGCTCGGGTCTGTGGAGTAGTTTGGGACCAATGCTCAGTATGACATCCTTTAGCCAAAGCCAAATGTAGGCAGCCATGACATCCGTTCTATGAACCCCCTATCCCCAGAGCCCTCCCCTGCATGGGCAAGCTTCCCAGACCCTGCAAACACTGCCAAATAGTGGATCTGGGTCCCTTCAGCGTTCCCTTCTCTCTTCTAAATATAGGTGCATCTATTTTCACATGGAAATGTAGCACCAAGAACCAAACTGAATTATGATCTGAAAGGGTGGAGCACAGGAAAGTGATCCACTCTTACTTTCCAAATGCTGTAATTTAGTTAGTGCGATGTCAGGTCATGTGACCAGTGTGAGGGCAGTTGGATTCCCAATGAACTAACCAGTGACTGTAGCTCCAAATCTCTCTGTCCTTATTTTGGAAGTTCTACTTTAACTCCTCTTTGACGTAAGTACTATACAACATCTTTTACTGGTTTCCTCTTTAGTCTGTACTGCTACCCTAACATCTACCATCGGACAAATGTTTAGAGGCTTAAAATGGATAAAATTAGATAAATTGCTATGATTAACATGCAAGCTAATGTAGCTTGTAAAGTCTTGTAAAGCTCATGGTCTATTAAAAATAATAAGAGCACTCTTAGGGAGCTAGCTCAGTGGACAAAGCACAAGCTTGATGACCAGAGTTCAGAGTTCAAATCCCTGAAACTCATGCAAAGCTAAGTGTAGGAGTAACCTAACTGTTTGTGTGTGTGTGTGTGTGTGTGTGTGTATGTGTGTGTGTGTTTTGTGGTAGAAGTGGTTATTTGTTTACTGTTTTGTGACAATGTCTGTCTATTATGTAGGTCTGGCTATCCTGGAACTCATTGGAACTCAAGACCAGGTTGGGCCTGGACCTCATAGAGATCCATCTTTTTCTGCTGGGATTATAGATGTACAACACCATGCCCTGGGGAGTTCCTGCTTTTAATTACTATAGTCTTCTGTTGAGGTAGGTGACACACATAAGAGTTCCAAGAAACTTGAAGGCCTGGCTTATGGAGCAAGATAAGACCTTGTCTCAAACAAGGTAAGGAAAGTGAGAACCATTGTCCAAGGTTGTTTGCTAACCTTCACCTGAGCTCTGTGGACATTTACACCCCTTCCATACACAACACACATACACACACACACACACACACACACACACACACAAAGAATCACAGAAGGTAAAGAAGTTGGGTGTGCAGTAAGATGATAGCTTCAGCTTTGCCTTTGGAGACAGTGGGCAGTTTAGCAGGCAAGCATGGAGTTCAGAAAGCACACTAGAGACATATATAGGTTGAAGTCCAGTGGTTTCTAGTTAAAAGCCATAGAGCTGTTTTTCCTAGGTCAGGTTATTATTCATAGATTGTATCAGTGTGTTGTAGTTACAGGACAGTCATTTAGGAAAACAACAAGCATAATGTAAACTGTGCTTGGCTCTGAAGACTGGCCCTCCAGGTTCCCCAGAGACTGTTCTCAGTATATACATCCATTCAGATACTCTTGACAGATTTCAAAATGAAGTTCAGATATGTTGCTTCAGTCTTGTTTCCCTAATGTCATAGGTTAATGACCAGGTAAAAGAAGTAAGGTCTAGTCTTAGAAACAAACCATTAGCAAATTATATTTCTGTTTATAAGTCTACTCATCAAATTATTTGGTCGGTGTACTGGATGGCTTTGTGTGTCAACTTGACACAGGCTGGAGTTATCACAGAGAAGGGAACTTCAGTTGGGGAAGTGCCTCCATGAGATCCAGTTGTGGGGCATTTCTTAATTAGTGATCAAGGGGGGAGGGCCCCTTGTGAGTGGTGCCATCTCTGGGCTGGAAGTCTTGGGTTTTATAAGAGAGCAGGCTGAGCAAGCCAGGAGAAACAAGCCAGTAAGGAACATCCCTCCATGGCCTCTGCATCAGCTCCTGCTTCCTGACCTGCTTGAGTTCCAGTCCTGACTTCCTTTGTGATAAACAGCAATGTGGAAGTAAGCTAAATAAACCCTTTCCTCCCCAACTTGCTTCTTGGTCATGATGTTTATGCAGGAATAGAAACCCTGACTAATACAAAATTGGTACCAGCATAGTGGGGTATTCCTGTGACAACCTGACCATGTTTTGGGGAGGACTGTGGAAGGACTTTGGAACTTTGAGCTAGAAGAGCCATTGGTTGTTAAGAGCTCTATGGGATATTGTATAGGAGTTTGGAAGATAATGTTGAGAACAGTGCAGAGGATGGAGGTCTGGCTTGTGAAATTTCAGAGGGAAGATTAAAGACACTATGAGGGCCATTGCTATTTTGATTGTGAAGATTCTGTGGTTTTGGTTAGCTGGGGCTGAAGAATCAGCTGTGATTAACAAGATACCAGAACTACTAAAGTGAAAACTTTGCATTACTGGGAATATTGATGCTGGTTAGCTGGAGCGATGATTAAGAAGAGACTAGCATCATTGAGGTGACATCTTCTGGGAAGTGTTTTTTGAGAGCAAAGAGGTTGTGTTCCAGAGATAGCCAAGGTTGTACCTTGTGCTGCAGCAGGACTTGGTAATGTGTAAGAGTCATCCAGGTAGTACTGATTTTGAAGGCACGAAGGGTTCATGAAGAGCAGCTGAGGTTCAGCACAGTGAGAGGCCATAGAAGGCCATTGGTGAAGGTGCACCCTCAGTTGCAATTGATGGCCCAGGACTGAAGGGGTCATGCAAAGGAGTTGAGGCTTGGAACCATGAAGAAAGCCTATGAGAGTCTATTGGTGAAGCCTAGTTACAGTGGAAGACAGCAGTGTTTTGGAAATGTCAGTACTATGCAATGACCACCAAGGACAGCAGCAGCAGTGGAGTACAGGCATCTGGAGCCTAGAAGACAAGATGTGTGCTACAAAGGGCAGAGCTGGAGAAGTGACCAAAGCCCTTAGAGGAGCCCAGAAGATCGTGAGTTGGATCCCAGACATTGGTTTTGCTTTTGATTGTGACTGTGCCTTGATATTTTTCCCTCTTGAAGGAAGAATGTATTTTAGTGGAGCCCACAGTTAAAAGACCTTGAATTTTAAAAGATATTGGACATTTTAAATTGATTGGACTTTTAATATGTAAAGACTGTGGGACTTTAGATCTTGGGGATGAATAAGAAAATAAGGAGTGAGGCTTAATAGTGATGTGTTTGTGTGTCAAGTTGACAAGTGGTCAATTGTACTGGATGGTTTTGTGTGTCAACTTGACACAGGCTGGAGTTATCACAGAGAAGGGAACTTCAGTTGGGGAAGTGCCTCCATGAGATCCAGCTGTGGGGCATTTTCTCAATTAGTGATCAAGGGGGTAGGGCCCCTTGTGGGTGGTGCCATCTCTGGGCTGGAAGTCTTGGGTTCTATAAGAGAGCAGGCTGAGCAAGCCAGGGGAGGCAAGCCAGTAAGGAACATCCCTCCATGGCCTCTGCATCAGCTTCTGCTTTCTAACCTGCTTGAGTTCCAGTCCTGACTTCCTTTGTGATAAACAGCAATGTGGAAGTAAGCTAAATAAACCCTTTCCTCCCCAACTTGCTTCTTGGTCATGATGTTTGTGCAGGAATAGAAACCTTGACTAAGACAATCGGCTTAGTGCCACTTGGTTCCATCAGAAGTTTTGCCTGTGACTTATACATACCTCAAGCCTGGCTTCCTTTAAGTTTTAATGAGTTGTCTGAAGATGTGGATGAATCCACCTAGTTTAGGCTAATCTACCTCCAGGTAGAAACTTTTAGGGAACACACATTCATGCAGAGTTCTTTAATTCAGAAAATAAAAGTAATGGGCTCACTGGGTGGGAAAGGTACTCAGTCATTAAGAGAACGTACTGCTCCTTCAGAGGATGAGAGTTTAGTTCCCAGCACCCACACAGTGGCACATAAATATCTGAAACTCCAGTTCCGGGAAATGCAATGCCTTCTTCTGACCTTCATGGGAATCGGAGGTGCATATAGTGCCTATAACTGCATGTAGCTTTATAAGCACTTACACACATAAAGAAAATATAATTTTTGTTTTTGCAAATGATGAGCTGAGGAGACAGCTCGACAGTTAAGCACACATACTGCTTCTTTGGAGGAGTAGCATCCACTTTCCAGCACCCAACTGGGGAGCCCACAACTGCTTGGAACTTGAGCTGCAGGGTATCTGACTCTCTCCTCCCCTGGCTTCCTCAGGGAAGGAATTGCACTCGGAAGCACATATCTCCTCCAGGGCCCCACATGTATATGTACACATAATTAAACATACAAAGGAATATGATAGTGCAGGACAGGTTCCACTGGAGAAGTCACTCCTGGGATTGAGTTATCCCTTGACATAGCTTTCAAACTGAGCTGAGTAAGTCCGGGGTTCTGCAGGCATTGGGTGTGTATCTGATCTCTTCTGTAATATGACCCGCTTTTAAATGATTTCTCCCACTCATGTTTTCCCTCGTTATTCTTTGAGCATAAATCTCATCCTCAAATAACTTATGCATAAAGGAATCTGGTGGAGGAACAGAACAGACTCACCAAGTGTCTCCTCCTCATTACAAGTGAATAAATAAACAGAGAAACTAAATAATCCTATCTATCAAAAGAATAGGGTGGGGTCTTTTTCCTAGGTGACTTAAATAATTTCTGAGGGATTAGAGGAGTCTTGATATTTGAGACATATAAAATTCAGTATAAATATCTGGGCATGATGTCATTATTTCCTACCATATAAAACCTCTTCAAGTTTCATCCCTGGGAGGTAGGATCAGTAGTGGGTTTGTCCTGCTGGGATAGTGTGGTCACTATCTTGTCTTCAGAGCTGATTTGGGAGCTTGATATAATTTTTGCCTTTAAAAGTACTAGTAGTACACGCTCCCCTACAGTTTATGATGAGCTGAGGAAAATGCCCCTCGATGGCTAACACTGATGTTCTAGGACAGCTTTTGACCTGATTAGTACAGCAATTAGTTGATGGTTTTCTTCTATCAAACATTAAAAATCAAATGCCTGATCTGTTGTCTTATTGGACTCCCACACATAGATTGCTCAGTCAGTGTCTCTCGGATGGTAAGAAGTGATAGATCCTGATTCCCCCCTTTGGCATCAGGGGCTCATTCTAGACAGTGCGTTACAGAGGGTGGAAGAGGAAGCTGGATTGCTTCCCAGTGCAGCAGGTGCTGATGAGATGCTAAATATAAAAGAATCACGTCTGAAGTCGAGAACTACTTTGGCAGTGGTTATGCCCCTGGATCTCTCTATAAAAATAAAGGACACTCCTCCTGATGCTGTGAGTGCTCTGAACAGGTGCCCTCAGCTGTCAGCCTTCTTAGGGTTGACTAAAGCTGCTCAAGATCATGCCTCTTTTGCACAGGAAGCCTTCCGCCAGTGACTTGTTGAGCCAATGATTTGAAGTGCTATGGCCCCCTCCTGAACTCAAGATAATACTAGAAGGCCAGCCTGGCACCCAAGCTCTTCTGAGGTCCTGGAGGACTTTGCCTGGGACTCCATCACAACTCAGCCATCTCCCTCTTTGCAACTCTGGTTCTTTCCTCTCCTTTACCTGCCAGCTCCAAGAATTATCTATGACCCAAACCAGTATGCTGGGATTGGGAAGATGGCTCAGTAAGGGGAGTGTTTGCTGTGTTAGCACAAGGACATGAATTCAATTCGCAGAACCCACTGGGGTTGGGTTGAAGAGATAGACAGCTCAGTAGCTAAGAGCACTTGCTGCTCTTCCCTGAGGTCCCAGGCTTGGTTTCCAGTACCCACAGTGGACTGCCATAACCTCTTATTGCTCCAGATTCAGGGGATCTAATGCCTTCTTTTAGTCTCTACGGCTACACACATGTACATATACTAATTAAAACTGTCTTCTGGCTTCCACATGTATGTGCATATAAATACATGAAGATCCTTATGTGTTAGTGAATTTTATGTTAATTTAACACGAGCTCTGGCCATCAGAGAGGACAGAGTCTCAGTTGAGAAAATGCTTCTACATGATTGGGCTGTACGTAAGCATGTAAGGTATTTTCTTAATTAGTGATTGCTGTGGGAAGGTCCAGCCTATTGTGGGTAATGCCACCCCTGGGCTAGTGGTCCTGGGGTCTACATAAAAGCAGGCTGAGCAAGCCTCAAAGAATAAGCAGCTTTCCTTTATGGTCTCAACACCAGCTCCTGTCTCCAGGTTCCTGCTCTGTTTGGAGGACGACAGTTGCTGTCCTGTATTCCTGCAATAATGAACAGTGATATGGAATTATAAGCCAAAGAAACTCTCTCATCCTCAGTTTGTGTTTTATCATAGCCAGAGTCACCCTACCTAAGGTACTTTACATACATGAAAATACAAAACCTGTATGCTAACCTCCATCTCAGAGCTAGCTAGCCAACTGCCTGGGGAACCCACATGTAGGTGCAAGTAGATCATCTTGACTTTATGTTATTGTATTAATTATAGTTCTACTCAGCTTTCTCCCTTCCCCCACAAAATGAGGATGAAGTAAAAATCAACATCTTAGTGTCTTCAGATGCCACCCTGAGAACAGGGCATTTGACTCATACCTATGTGGCATTTTCTACCATACGAATGATAAAGATTTTCCCATAAAGGTTCCCAGGCCCTCTTTAGTAGGATTCTGGAGTCCTAAGATCCCCATTTATCTGACATCCCCATGTCCCAGTCTTCCGAAGGACAGCTCCACAGGAAATTCACAGCCCTGAGCCATCTTGACATACTGACTCACTACAAGGAGCCTGGGGCTTCATCCCTCCCCCAAACTGACTCCACAATGGCTGTAACAGGAATGTGACAATTATTAATAAGTTCAAAACAGTCCAGTTGTATTTCTTCTTGGCTCCTAGAGAAATGTATCTCTGGGCATGGTTCCAGGGTGTTGTTAGTTCTGTCCTCTGGTGGATCCACAGGTCCAGCCAAAGAGCGTACGTGCTCCAGGCCTGAATGTTCTAACAGCCACAGCTCTGTTCTGGAGATGGAGGACAAGCTGAGTCCTTCAGCCTCCACTGAGGTCACAGAGCTCAAATCTGTGGGTCCCACTTTGCCAGAGATGGTGTTCACTGATACAGCATCTGAATATAAACTCTTACACTGAGGTCTTTCCCAGCTTCTATATCAAGATGTCCGTGGAAGTCAGTTGGACACAGCACCAGGTCTTGATGGCACATTTCTCCTAATTCAAGCTTATCTTTTTGGTAAAGAGCAATAAGATAGTCAGCTGAGTCAGATGCCCCCATCTTAGTTCTTCAGGAAATGCTATTGATGTGGTGTCTTCCAGGGCTTAACCATCATCTGGGATAGATCATTCTCAACTGGAGAACACCCTATCATAGTTACTTTACTTTTGCTGTGATAAAATAGCCTGACAAAGTCAATGTATAGAACAAGGGGTTTATTTCTGCTTGTAGTGAAAGGGCACAGTCTATCTATCGTGGTGTAGAAGCCACAGCTACAGGCGCTTCTTCAGACAACTGCATCCAGGAATCAGAGAGTGAACACCAAGTAGAGCTGTGCTGTAGAACCCCAAGGCCTGGCCCCACTGACCCACTTCCTCCAAGGAGACTCCTCCTCCTAAATGTTCCTCAACATTCCCAAACATTCAACCAGTTGGGAACCAAGTGTTCAAAACCACAAACCTTTAGGGGACATCTCCCACCCAGATCATAACAGTTCTGCCCTCTATTACCACCCAACACCGTCTCTTTACCTCATGCTCATCTTCAAAACATCTTGAATGAAATATTTCCCAGAATCATGTATCTGAGGTTAAAATGTTAGTAACGACATTACTCTCATTACAGCAGGACATGTCTTTGTATACACTATGACTTTCCATCTCTTCCACTATCACAGAAAAAGATGCTGCCTCCCAGAGTCCAACACTGAAGCTGCCCCAAAGAGGGCAAGTGAGTATAGAGGGAGGGTCCTAAATTGTTCTGGCCACATGATCAGCCAGCAGGCACTCACTACACTGGCACTTGAGCCAGGCCCCAGCTGCATTGCTCTGATATCTTTTGATGCCTTTGTGTCGAGGGCAGGCCTTCCCAGTCAGGCATCCCCAGCCACTGACTGAGTGTGGCAGCAGTGCCAAAACAGGCCCATTCCCAGGAGACACGGGACTCCAGTGACAGCTGACTTGGCTAGAGAATTCCACAGTGTCCTTGCCTAACCTTTTATGTCCCGTATGGCAACCTGAGGGCTTCCATCTGACCCCTTCTCTCTCCCTCTTTCTGCCCACAGAGATCCAGCTCCCAGGGCAGTGTGACTGCTGTCCAACCTCTCCCTACTCTGCCCCATTTTTGCCCTCAACAGGAAGTTCCCTTGATAAGTCCTAGAGCATCAAACCCCTTCTTGGCTTCTGCTTTACAGAACCCAGAATCATAGACTGTGCAAGGACGGGGTTTTTACTATTTGAATGGGAAATGCTCCGAGAAGCTCATTTTTCAAATCATCTTAGCTGCCAGCATTTTTGCTGTTTCCTAATTCCTTCTATCACTGATTCCCATCCCAGATGAGTTAGAAATGGTGCTCTCATACCTGGGGAGACAGCTTAGTCTATACAATGCTTACCTACAAGCATGAAGACCTGAGTTCAATTCCCAGCACCCATGTAAAAATTCTAGGCATATCAGAATGCTCTTACAATCCCAGTACTGGGAAGGCAGAGACAGGAAGATCCCTACAGCTCACTGGCCATCAAGCCTAGCTTCATTAGTGGATTGTAAGACAGAGGAAAAAATGGTGTCTTAAAATCAGAGTGGATAGTGCCTGAGGAACCGTATTCAAGGTTTACCTTTAACCTTCACATGTAAGCACTCTCTCTCTCTCTCTCTCACACACACACACACACACACACACACACACACACACACACATTCACAAACACCTGCATAAATAATTACACCCACAAGAACCTAAGCACACACATGTGTACACACAAAAACTAATATTTTTAAAAAGGGCAGACATCAGATAATAGCAATAAAATGTCAAGTCTAATAGATTAAATATTAGACAGAACATTACCTCTATCTTGTCAGTTTTCCTTCCTGCTCCATAAGATGGGAGCTAAGGAAAGAACAAACTAGTGCATGAGGAGAACCTAGTACATGCCATGTGTTTGCTGTAGATATCTTCCAGAAGAGCATCAGCATACATAGACAGGTAAGGCATCTGAGGTATGCAAAGTGAGTATCATGAATCCAAGCTTACCCTGTGATCTGAGATGAGCCAGTTCACAAAGCTGGGCTTTCGGAACCTCAAAATCCATACCCTGTGCACTTGGAAATGAAGTATGGATTGCTACATCCACCTCTTGGCCAAGGGATGAGGAGGCAAGCCTTAGGGCCATTCCCTTGTGACAATCAGCCAGCGGTGAGCTCTTTCTGTCCTTGTGAATAGCTTGGCACAAGACAACTGTGAAGATTGTTTTTAGGGTCTCTAAACCAGAGGAGTGGCTTGGTCTACCTGTAGAAGGATTTCCAGGACAGACAGCAATGCCTTTTACAGCAGGCGGGCCTAGCGGGACAGGAGATGGTTCATGTATCTATGAGCACAAGACCAAGAAATGGACAGAGAAGCCGTCATCTGGAAGTCATAACTATGCTCTTTCTAGTCACTAGAACCTCCTTCCCCAATCCCCCAGCTCCTCCCCTTGTGTGGTTTACTTGGTCCCAATGTCATCAAGAGACAGACATGAGTGTGACTGGGAGGATTTGGAATTGGAAAATTTGTGGATAGCACGCCAGAGTGAAGTGCAGTTTTCTAGAGAAACAGGCTGTAAGAGATAGGGTTGAAGCCAATGTGTTGTCAATCAACTGAATCTAATGCAAGGACTGAAGAGGCTGTAATACAACCCGCCACCAGATACAAAAGCTATTCAATACCAAAAGGAGCAATCAGGATGTAGAGGCCCTTGAAAAGTTTCTATACCTTCTGCTATCACAGAAGAACATTATGCCCATGTATTTCCCCACTTTGTTTCTTCAGAGTCTCCACCCTTTATATGAAATCCATTTCGAAAGTGAAGCTTCATCTGCTCTGAATGAGTGTTTCCCAATAGGAAACAAATTGACAACCGGTTTTTCTTCTTCTGAGAATATTTATTTATGACTTACAGAAATGAGTACTTACCATTTGATAATATTTAAAAGCATTTATGTATTTACATCATGTTTTTCTTTTTCTCCTCCTTGAAATGGGCCCATTCTCATATCCCAGCCCATCCTCAAACTGGCTGTGTAGTCGAAGATGATCTTGAACTTGTGACTTTCCTACCTCTTACTCCTGAGGGCTGGGATTCCATACTTGAACCACTATACACAGTTTATGGAGTGCTGGGGATTGAACCCAGGGCTTCAGGGACTTCAGGCAAACATTCCACCAACTAGATATATTCCTATTCCTTGTGCCAGGTTTTATATAGTAGGTGTGCCTCTACGTTGATAGATTTTTTTAAATCTGGTCTTATCAAAAGCTTTGCCTAGTCTCAAAGTAGCAGCATCCCAGCATTTTCTTCTTTCCATTTGTATACCGTATCACTAGTACACTTTACCTTCAGTGAGACAATTGCTCACAGGTCCCTTGGTTTCCTGCCTATTTGGTGGTGGAAGAGGATGAGGAAGAATAAAGAAGGAGGAAGAGAAGAAAAATGGAAAAAGGAGGAGGGGAAAGGAAAAAAGGAAGAGGAGGAGGAAGGAGAAGGAGGAGAAAGAGAAAAAGAGGAAGAGGAAAAGGAAGAGGAAAGCCTCTTACAGCTTCCATTCTGGACTATATTTTACTTGAAACACAGGATCTGACTTCCTCTAGAACAGAGAACAGTGTCATTTGCCATCCGATATGATAAGGATGATGTCATCCTGTAGAGCTCCAGTTGGCTGGGCTTTCTCATAGGACCATTATAAAAGATTTGGCTTTCACTCATTCCGGGTTCCTCGGCCACAATACAAGCACTGCAAGGCTAGAGTCTCCCTGTGGTCCCAGTGGTTCTGTGAACTTGGGGACAAGGTAGCTAGACACATATGAGATTCTTGCTGTTTGCTGCATGTTGCTCGACTTTTATCTCTGACCCAGGAGTCTTTTGTCCTTTGCCAGTGTCAATGTGGTTTGTCAAGTTAGCTTTGTCACAAGGAAACAATATGAGGCCCTGTATGATTTTTGACAGTATCATTTACACATTTTTAAAAGTGGAATATAATGCTCTCCTAGACACATGGGTACTTTGTTTAGTTTGGTTTGAACAGTATGACACTGTCCCATTCATCTAAGTGTAAATACTCACTCATTTGTCTCAACACACTGACATAACCTGGGCAAGGACTTGTTGGGCATGTCATTATTGTCAGGAGCAGAGTTTTTCCCAAAGATGACTTGTTTGGGTCTTGGATCCCTCAGATAACCTGACACACACCAAGGGATGCCATGGCATGATCTGTAGTCCACTTTCTTCTTATTCCTTTTCCCAGACAGGGTTTCATGTGAGACCTCAGGCCAATTACTTTGAAATCATTATGTAGCCAAGTATGAGCTTGAACTTCTGGTCCTCCTTCTTCTACCCCTCCAATGCTGGAATTACAAGCATCCACCCCTATGCCTAATGTATGTGATGCTGAGAGTTGAGGCCAAGGCTTCCTGGGTGCTAGGCAAATTCTCTTCCAATGGAGCTGCATGCCCACCCCTGATGAAGCTAATTTGTCTGCAGAGAAATTATATGGTCATCTCTTCCCACTCCTGGTGGGTGCCATTGGAATACTTTTGGATACCCCTACTCTCAATTCTGTATGCTTCCAATGAATGATCTTCTAGAATTCATTGAGTGTTTAGAATGACCTGTCACCCCACTCCCTTAAAATAATGTCTTTTCTTTTGCCTCATATTACATATCATCTCCTTCTCTCTGTTTTGCATTGGAATTAACTGTGCCCTATATGGACTAGGTACATGTTCATACACCCCTGTTATTAAAAAAAAAAGTGGGACCTCACATCTATACAGTCTCTCTTCCATGACTGCTTCTCTGTTGTATAGATATCAAGACAGAAATTGGGGTGACAGGTGCTCTGTGCCCCTTCGGTTGAACACTCCTATGGAAAATAATACCTTTCTTGATGAAAGAACTTGGACTAAGCCCCCCTTAGTTTTTATTATGACTTTAGGTTTGAAGGGGAAATGGAATTTCTTTTTAATGAATTCTGTCTTGTTCTGAAATAATATTAGTAAAAATTTAAATATAGATTTTGTGTTTTGAATCTGAAATTTAATTTTAAATTCTGTATTTGTGGAGAGAGAAGATCAGTAGGTTTGGGGTCAGGGAGGGACTTTAAAAACAAAAAGGCAAGGAAAGCCAGACAGATGGCTCTGTCCCACTCAGGGGCATACCCATACACAGTCAAGTTTATAGGGATGTGCAGATTAAACCATCAATCTCACTGTTTCCATGGTTAAGATGTGACACACAGTCTCTAAAGGGCCAGGTAAGTCAGACTGGAGCCCTTGAGTATGGCCACACTTGGTGCCTGCCAGTCTGGAGAAAAACTCATTACCATGGCATACTCTGAGATGTCACTGCTATGTTCCCC